>JADBJO010008654.1:5000-15000 GCA_016801955.1 Conus betulinus
TGGGTGACACAGGAAGGACGACACAGGAAAAAAAAAAAAAAAAGGGGGTGGGGCGGGGGGGGGGTGGGCGCGGGGGGGGCCGAGGGGAGGGTGGGTAGGGGGTGAGGTAAGAACAAACTTATCGTAAACCTGAACCACAAGAATCTGTGTATGTGTCTTGGTCACTCTCTCGTGCACCCTCTCCTAACACCTGCAAAAAAGACACTCCACGTACGCGCTCTTCCCCCTCCTACCCTTTTCCTCACCCACCCTTCTCCTTCCTCTCTTCTCCCCTCCCTCCTCTCACCCTTCCCCCACCATCCTCCCTCCCCACCTCCCTGCCCTTACCTCCCCTTACCTTCAGCGGTCTTTTGCCGTTTTCCGTGTTCAGTCTTCTCGCGCCGTGCTGTCGTCTGCAGGTCTATGCGGGTTTCGGGCTGGTCGCCGCTTTGGTCCTCGGGCCTGGACTCTTGTCGTGACACCCATCCTGCGGGCAGGCTTGCGTCCGTGTATCCTGTGTCGTCCGGGGCGTTGTTGTATTGTGCGGAGAGGTCAGCGCTGTGATGTTTGTTTCCTGTGCTGTCCGACGTGCCCGTGGGGGAATGGAGGCGTGGCATCACGTCAACGTACATTTCATAGGTTAGTACAGTGCGCATTTATGCAAGGTGTGTATCTGTGAAGAAGTTTGGAACTGCCATGAAACGGGTCAAGATGGCGGCAGGCATAACTAAAGAGCATGTGAGCCTTCATTGAGATTTAAACCATGTTCCATCAATGGATATTTTTCACTGTTAGCTCTTAAAAAAAAAAAAAAAAAAAAAAAAAAATGTTCCATTAATGCTGTGCATGATGATGAAACACTTTTTTTCCACACTGCATTCTAGAACTTGATGTATGTACACTTCAGCATGCTGGCCCCTTTCCCTGTCCCACCCTACACCTCTCGCCTTCCCCCCCCAAATTCCGCTGAATAGATGCTTTTAAGAAGACTGAGCTTAACCGCACATTTTTTTTTTGAATCAATAGCTTCTTTCAGCAGCGTTTTGGAACCCATATAAATGCTGAATTTTGCAAACGCATACATAATGATGCGGTGACAGGCAATTAACTGATCATAGAATGATTATAAATCAAAATCTCAACATGGGTGACCTGGTCCCCTCCTTTCTCCTCCCTCCTCAGAGAACTTGGGCTACTGGTGGAATAGAACAGGAGGAGCAGAGTGACATTCCATGATGGAGGATCACATTTGTTGCTGCTGTTGTTGTTGTTGTTGTTGAGTTTTATCGCTTGTGCATCAGCATTTCACATGCTACTCTTGGTTGACATCAGGGAATCTAGTTTCTTTGTGAAGATGATGTGTAAGATGTTCTTGACTTTTTTTTTTTTTTTTTTTGGGGGGTGGGGGGGGGGGGGAATGGGGGTGGGGGGGGTGGGGGTAATGTCTCCTGAATGTCAACTGACTGTAAATTACGAAGAGTAAAAGCTGACTGTGCTTTCTGTATGAGTGTGTTTCAGTGGAAGCTGTAAATTACAAAGAGTAAACGCGGAGTGTGCTCTCTGTACGGGGTGTGTTTCAGTGGAGGGGGCCAGCCTGGACTGTCGTCTGAACGAGATGAAGCCCAGCCCCTTCGCCCTCACAGCTCACAAAGAGGAGCAGCCAGTGAGAGGCTGCATCTCCACCGGCACCAAGAACGTCCTCGACAGGTACGGTGTCCATCAGTCCTGTTGGATTTTGAAGTCTGTTCTGCATGTTGGGTGGCAGCTCTGTAGGAACCTGACGGGGGGTTTCACCATTGACCAGTGAATTTTCAGATGGAAAACCCCTTAAAACGCTGTTGTGATTACTGAAGCTGTTTGGTGGGAAAAGTGACGAAAAGTTTGGAAACCCGGTAAGGAACTTCTGGTCAAGCCATGTTGGGGCAGTGAACCATGTGAAAAAGGATGAAAAAACAAAAAAGTATGAAGTGCATGACAAGAAATTCGTTTGATGTGTTAAAGTGAATTCGTGAAAAACATTTGAAAAATTCCTGGAAAATGTGAATGGGTGGACCGGGTAGCGAAGGTGAACTGGGGCACAAACTTTTGGTGCCAGATGGCTGTAGCCCCCCCACTACCCAACCATCAGCCATTTCTGTCTTCTACCAGCTGATGGGAGGGTTGCTGCACAGATATGTGATGATGATCTGCAGGATTGGTATGGTCTGTAAAGATTTGTTATGTGGTTGAACATTGAAGAGTGGCAGTAGTGGGCTTGCTGGTGGTGCCTCTGACTTCTCATGCGAATCTTCCGGTAAGATGCAAAAGTATGTGCTGTGACGTCGGCAGCGCTGAGCATGATGGGAGCGCGACCACTGTGGCATGTTCCAGAACAAAACAAAGAGCAGTCAGACTGGCGAGATCAAGAGCTGAATAAGGAAAGGAAAGGAGGGGGGGGTTGCGGGGAAGGGGAGGGGACTATGTCCTTGGCTATACACTGCTTATTTTGGTCTCTTTGGAGATGTTTTATCTGAGCTGTCACTGTTTTGTATTTTGTAGAGCTTTAAATGGTAAAAGTTAAAAAAAAAAAAAAAAGGTTTTAACCCATATTTTTTCAATCAACAGTTAGTGTAGGTGGTAAACTGTACTTCAAGGTTGCAAAGGTTTTGGTTTACTTGTTTTGTAAACAGTTCCAAAAGCATAACATAATTGAATGAGTTAGCAATACATATCGATGCCATGCTTTCAAAAATAGTTTTGGGGTTACGCCTCAATTTGCGATAACTTTCCAGATTACTAGGAGGGCCTCGGTTCTGTTTCAGGATTGGAGGGATGCTCACAATGCAGCTTCAAGATTTTTTTTTTTGGGGGGGGGGGGGGGGGGGGGGGGGGGATTGTTTGCCCTGTTTCCGCCCCTTGATAATGTTTACATGCACTGGCTCACATCTGCTTGTGCATACAGGGTGAAACACATGCTACTGTCATCGTTTTGGAGCGTTGCCATTCCCAGATGTTGCCGTTTCCAGCCCTGTTGATCTTCTCGCGTTGCACTGCGCTGCTGTCCCCTCCCCCTTCGCCTCCCCAATCCCCACTGCATTATCAGTACATAGCCGCCGACCTTCCCAATTTTTTTTTTGCTAGAAATTTCGCGTAGAAAATCGACCCTGAATTCCCAGATTTAGTGGGAAGACATCCAGAATGTCAAAATTTTTGTTTTTAAAAAAATGTGGATTTCGGGGTTATTTTTTGAAGGATTGATTGAATATTGCAGAATAAAGTGTAAAAGGATACTCGGTGGGTGTCAGCAATCACATGAAATAGAAAATTCTTTCTTTTTTTTCTGCGTACGCAGGCTGATACTCGGCGGACACTGCCTGTACAGACAGTGGAGTTTTGTGTGTATGACCATTTTTTATCCTGCCGTTAAGGCGGCCATATTCCATCTTCGGGGAAGGTGCATGCTATGTGTAACGTGTCATCCGTACCAACGGCCAAACTGGCCTTCTCTTCCAAAAGTTGGTGATGGGATTTTATGTGTGTGCAAGATGTTGTGCTTGTGTTCATACACGGAACCTCGGGTTGTAGTCTCATCCAAAGGACTGTTTGGAGAATGGAGTCAGAACCAATGTTAACTCCAAGCAAAAAATCCCCCTGTACCGGAATTCGAACCCATAGCCCCAGGATCACAAGTTCAGCGCTCTACCACCTGAGCTATTACGGCCCCCGGAGGAAACTTTCAGTCAAAGCCTTTCCTGGCCCCTCACCCAGCCCCACCCCCATCATCCTTTTGCTCTAAAGACATGACTTGGGAGGACTGGAAGCATTGTCATAAGTTGGTCCCCCACCCCGCTGTCTTCTACCAAATGATAGGAGGCTCACTGCACTGATAGTTATTCCGCATTATGGTCATGAAAGATTTGGAAATGTTGGAGAAAACTGAGGCACCCTGTCCAATAAAGTCTTTAAAAAATGTGCAGCAGAAAACTATTTTGGGGTTTGTGTAAGTTTGTAAATTGGATGGTTCCCCAGTGTCTTGCTGCAGGTGAAGTCAGTGTACAGCATGGATCAAAAGAGTATCTACAGGACGCTGTTAGTTGTGCACAGGTGCTAAACAAAAGGGACCTTGCCAGTTGTTGCATCACAGTGAATTAGTTCTGCATTTACTGATCGAAGCTGAAAGCCCATGCTCTGAAACAAAGGTGAGGTTACACTCAAGTGGTTTGTTGATAGTGCAACTTACAAGCTGTCTTCAGTATACATTGAGTTTGGAAATTTGGTCCAGGTGGGTCTTCAAAATTTTGTAAATTTCAATCTCAACTTCTGTAGCCCTTCATGCCCTGCTCTTGTGGTGTGACCTCAGTTTCGATGTCCTCTCCACATCTCTGGCCTTGGTTTGATTCCGTCGGGGTCACTGGCATCAGCAAGTTCATGGGGGCTATTGTTGGACAGACATGTTTGCGTCTTCCAGAGGGAGAGCTCACTCACACCGGCTCCACGACTAAGCAATTATTGTCGTCAGTAGGGGGTGTAGGAGGTGGTGTCCTGCGTATGTTGGATCAAAACAGGCGCCACTGAACACCACCGAAGTGACTCGGCAGCAGTGCAGTGTCTCCTCTGGTGGGTTGCCTCTTGATGACTTGACAATGCCTGTGGATTGTTGGTGCCAGGGCTGCAGCAGGCCGGGCTGTGGCTGTGGACTGGGGGGGGGGGGGGGGGGGGGGGGGTATGTGGGCAGTGAGCAGCGTGAATGCAGTGCCACCTACGTGGCACGGAAGATGAGATAGCAAAAAAAAAAAAAAAAAAAAAAAAAAAAAAAAAAAGTTTGTAAATTTTGCATCCTGTTTTGAGTGTGAACGATAATGCTCCTGTGTTCCAGGCCTGTCTACGTCATAGAGCTGCTGGGCATGCCCGAAGGGGTCACGAAGGACGAGCCGCAAGTGGAGCTGGACATCATGTCGGCCAGCGGCCGGAAGATGGAGCATAACTTCTACCTTGTCCTGCGCTCCCCTGCTCCTGTCAAATGGGTCCTGCGCACCCACCGTGCTACGGCTGGATTGACGTGGTGGTAGGTGGTGGTGTTGGGAGGGGGAGGGGGTAGTGGGGGGGTGTGGGTGAGTGTTGAGGCAGGTTTTCTATTACCTGGTTGACGTAGAACAGGGGCCATCTGTGGATGAATGTCTTCAGACCAGGTTTATCCGGAAAGAGGGAAACACTTATTTTAATCTAGAATTTCAATTCTGTATCCTTGTTTTTGGAGTAGTACGGTGGGTATGCTCACACAATCTCAATCAGGAACTTTAACTCTCTTGCTTTTGTTTTGCCAGTATATGGGCCGCTGTATTTATCTCCCCTGGTGTTCTTTACGGCTGCATGTGCTGCTTTACTTTCCCTCACACACTGCAACCTTGTTTTAAGTCAGGAAGGCCAAAATAAATGGGCATCCCTGAGAGGTGTCCAATGAAATCTTAGCAGTAGTGTGGGGTTTGGGAAACGATTCGTTCACTCAGACTAGGGTCATGAACAAACCGCATTCTATTGATTTCTCAATAAAGTACAAATGCTAGGAGCAGTTTTGGGTTGGAAAATGCAAATGCATGAGGGTTAAAGACAAACAAGTGAAGGGACAGACTAACTGCAGAGTAAGAGAACAACAAACACTCTGTGAAATGAACTTTCCCCTGCAAAAATAAGATTTCAGGTTTTTACAAAGTAGACGCTTGTTACTTCTTTCAGGCGAGTTTATGCCCAGGTTTAGATAAAGAACTCATTCAGCAAGAAAGTCAAAGGTATCATTTCATTTAATTAGTGTTCGACTTATTTCATGTTGATGTAGACAGAGGACCGTTTTTTTTAAAATGTGAACACAAGTATGTATTTGCATGTGTGCTTGGTTGTGCTTGTGTTTACATGTGGACAGTTTTCTCAAGGCTAGAATCATTGTGGAAATTGTAAAGGAAAAGGGGAGGGGTGGAGTTTATATTGAGCATAAAAAGAAGAAATGGTGACACTAATGAATCTCCATAAACCGTTGTCATGGCCACAGACCAACGCTGACGCTGACCTCCGAGGGATTCGGATGGACACGGTGGCGCTGCGACGCGAGTTCATGGAGGCCTCTGGAACGGATCTGATCCACTGGACGGAGTACTACGTGGCGCCAGTGCGCGCCTACACCTCCGTGTCCTCCGCCAACATTCTGCAGCTCATGCTGCCTTCATCGGGTATGTCGAGAGCAGGGGAGGGGGGGGGATGTGGGGGTGGAGCGGGTGGAGATGATGAGGGAAGTGGTCAGTAGGAGAGGAAGAAGGGTGGTCAAGTGGAGGGGAAAGGGTGTGACAGTTTTTTTGGAGGGAAGAGTTGGGGACTTAAACTCTCTTGACGAACAAGCACCCGACCAGAAATCACACTGCCAAAGGCTGAGCGCCGGCCAGCGCCTGACAAAAAACATGCAGCAACAGTAAGCGCCGCCATGTTTCTCATAGAAAAGGAAGTCTGGCGAGAACGTGACTTCCTTTTTCCTTTAAAAATCCACTTCCGTTGTGTAACAAACCGCGACTTGATACGTGCCGTAGTTATTGAGTTATGATTTTTTTAAAGTTTTTGTGGTCGAAGTGCTGTTTTTCACCATGGGCTAATCTTGATTTCTGGCATTCTGTCATGGGATTTAGTGATGAAGATGAGCTGATTTGTAGGATTTACGTCAAAAGACTTAGTGAAAGTGCAGGGTAAAGAAGCTGAGAGTGATCTAGATTTCGATTGGGATGAGGTTACAGGTATGCTGAACAACAATTCATTAGAAGTTCTGAAGAAGAAGATTTTTTTTTCCCCGCATAAATGGCTCATGTGACATTCTTCAAATTTATCATATAGCAACATACACATTCGTAGGATTTTTTAGAATTATTTTCTTTCCTCTGTTTTGAATTAATTTTAAATTGGGTAATATGTTCAAATTACGGAGTTAGTTCTTTTGCCATAGGTGTTGGGCGTAAGTAAGCGCAGGTAAATGCATGCAGAAAAGGGTTGAGGGGAAGGAGCATAGAATAGAGGCAAAAAGGTGGGGCATCAGAACAGAAAGATGATGAATTTAGGGGGAAAAGGGGGAGATTGAGGAGGGAAAGATGGGCATTGCAAAGAGAAGGTTTTCGTCATTCTGTTTCATCTTTTTCGGATGCCATCTGTTTCAGACGCCATCTATTCCGTCGTTTCTAGACGCCATCTGTTCCATCTTTTTTTCAGATGTGCCATCAGTTCCGTCTCTTTCAGATGTGTACCATCAGTTCTGTTTCTTGTCTCTTTCAGATGTGTACCATCAGTTCTGTTTCTTGTCTCTTTCAGATGTGTACCATCAGTTCTGTTTCTTTCAGATGCGCCATCTGTTCCGTCTCTTTCAGATGCACCATCTGTTCCGTCTCTTTCAGATACGCCATCTGTTCCGCCTTTTTCAGATGCCATCTGTTCCTTATTTTCCAGACACCATCTGATGCATGTTTCAGACACCATCTGTTCAGTCTGTTTCAGATTCCATCTGTTCCATCTTTTTCAGACACGCCATCTGTTCCAGCTTTTTCAGATGCCATCTGTTCCGTCTTGTTCCAGATGCCAAAGAGGTGGACACCCTGGAGCCCCCTGTGCTGGCCTCGAAAGACCTCGGGGCGGGGGTCAACAAGCCTCCCCAGCACTCGGATAACCCGTCGACCGACATGCGTGAGCACCTGAAGCACATCATCAAGACGCGGTGCGAGGGTGGGGTGATGGAGGTGGCCCTTCCCGCTGTCCTGACTCAGGCAAGGGTACAACCCCCCCTCTCACACACATTCCCATGTGTAGCACGCTGGCTTACTGTGTCGCGTCCCGTCTGCCGTAAACAAAGAGAGAGGTGGTGGAGAGGAGTGCAGAGCAATGGGGTGGAGGAAGGGGGAGGGGGGGGCGGGGGATTGGGGGGGGGGAATATTAACATGTTAGTTCTGAAGGGGGATTAACATACTTTTTCTGTTGTTGTTGTTTTTTTTTTTCATTATTACCCCGTTTGGTGCCTAACTGATGAGACAACTCAACGGCAAGGGTGTGTACTCTTCACTGCCATGGCCATCGAGGACACTCGTAATGAGGAGGAAGTCCGGAATATTCCTCGTTTTATATTGATACTGCTTACAAAACAGAGGATATTTTCAGAGAGGTGAAGTCTCTAGATTCTGTTGATAGTTGGTAATCTTGTTTTCGTCAGTGAAAAAGTCAGTAGATTTTTTTGAAATATATACTCATGTTTTTTTTTGGGGGGGAAAAAAAAAAAACCCTGGCAAATAGGATTTAACTTTAAGCTTAATTCCTAGTCAGCTAAAGGGTTAAGGTATAATTTATATAGTTAAGGGTGGAGAGACATGGGGATGACGGTAGTAAAAGAAATGTCAGTATTGTTACTGAGAAGTAGAAGAAAAGGTTAGTGGGTGGAGGGAGATTGTCAAGAGTTCTTGAGGACATTAGGTCTTTTTTTTTTTGTTTGTTGTTTGTTTAGGGACTGGATTTGTGGTTGTCCATTCTTTGATGAAAAAGTATTTTTAAAGAGAGAACCGTCAGTGCCTCTTATTTCTTGACTGATATAGTAGTGTAAACTAATTGGACTTTTCTTACCTCATTCTTGACTCATCTTCCTTTCCCCCTCCTCCCTCCCCCCCCTCTTTTTTTTTTTTTTTTTTTTGGCAATATTGGTGTGATTTCTCTTTCTCTGTGATTGGTTTTGAAGAAGAGAACTTTTATATTATTACTCCTGTATTCTGTGCACACACACACAAGATGAGAAAGTAAATCTGTGGCAGGTAATCTGCTTTGGAGCTGAGAGTTTTTATTTCAATTGAAGAAAAGATGGAGTTGTTTTAGTATATTCAATGTTTTTTGGTTTTGTTTTGTTTTTTAATGAAAAATTATTAGGGAGGGGGTAGGGTGGGGAATTTACAATGAACTACTTAAAGAGGATGAAAAAAAAGTCCTGAGCTTTGTCGTAGAATTTTTAGTTGAATCATATTAGTTGAAGAGAATGAACGTGGTGAAGTCAGAGAAATTGAAAAAAAAAGGGCCATTTCTGGTCACCTGATCAGTGCCATCAGCAGTGAACTTTTTTTTGACATTTGGGAAGTAAAAAAAAACAAACAAACAAACAAATGAAATAAAACATGCACACAAAATCAGCATAAAGAGAGAAGTTGTGACAGGACAGACAAAGCAGACGATAGAAGTACTCATGGACTCTTAGAGATGATAGAAGTACTCATGGACTCTAGAGATGATAGAAGTACTCGTGGACTCTAGATTCATAGTTTTGGATCAAAATGGCCACAAAAAGGGCTAACAGCACACAGCATGCGCTTTTTTTTTTTTTTTTTAAGGTAAGGTAAAACTTTCTCTTAAGACACAATAAAAGAGGGTCCTACCTATCCACAATATATTTATTAGTCATTCTACAGGAAAGCATTTTTTTTTTTACACCCCACCTACCTACAGTATATTTATTAGTCATTCAACTGGAATCATTTTTTTTTGTACTAAGAAGTTTTGTTTTTTTTCCTTGCTAATTTCAAATCTGAAATATTTTGAAATCAGTGACTTACTTCATTCTTCATGTCGTGCTGGTACACCTGTATCATTTGTGCTGGTCTGTCTCTGTCTGTTATTGTTTCTTCATGTTCACTCTCCATTTTCCACGCTTCCTTCCACTCTTCTTTCTCTGTCTCTATAATTCTGTCGGTCTGTTCTCTCCTGTTTTTGTGTCTTTTTCCTTGTTTCTATTCTGTTGGGCTTTTTTGTGTGTGTGTGTATGTCTGTTTCTTTGTCGTGGTCTGTCCTGTCTTTTATCTGTGTCTACCTTTTCTTCTTCTTGTCTGTGTCAGTTTCTCTTTCTCTTTTTTTTTTTTTTTTTTTTAATTTCAAATGTAGTTTCTCGGTCTCTGTCTTAATGAGTTTTTTTTCTCTTTCTTCTTCTGCTTGCCCAGTCTGTTCTACTTTTCCACACGCTTCTGTCTCACTCTCTCTCTTGTCTGTTCCTTTT
>JADBJO010008654.1:17500-57500 GCA_016801955.1 Conus betulinus
GTCTTTAAACATCGCAGGGAGGAGACATGAAACAAGATGGGAAAAGTCTTTAAACATAGCAGAGAGGAACAGGAAACAAGATGGGGAAAGTCTTTAAACATAGCAAGGAGGAGACATAAAACAAGATGAGAAAAGTCTTTTAAGCATAGCAGAGAGGAGACATGAAACAGAGATGGGAAAAAGTCCTTAAACATAGCAAGGAGAAGACAAGAAACAAGGGGGGAAAGTCTTTTAACATCGCAGGGAGGACATGAAACATGATGTGAAAGTCATTAAACATCGCAAGGAGACATGAAACAAGATGGGAAAAGTCTTTAAACATAGGAAGGAGGACATGAAACAAGATGGGGAAAAAAGTCTTTAAACATAGCAGGGAGGAGACATGAAACAGGATGGGAAAAGTCTTTAAACATTGCAGGGAGGAGACATGAAACAAGGTGGGAAAAAGTCTTAAACATAGCAGGGAGGAGACAAGAAACAAGATGGGAAAAGCCTTTTAACATCGCAGAGAGAGGACAGGAAACAAGATGAGAAAAGTCTTTAAACATCGCAGGGAGGAGACAAGAAACAAGATGGGAAAAGTCTTTAAAACATAGCAGGGAGGAGACAGACAGGAAACAAGATGGGAAAAACCTTTAAACATAGCAGGGAGGAGACAGGAAACAAGATGGGAAAAGTCTTTAAACATAGCAGGGAGGAGACAGGAAACAAGATGGGAAAACCTTTAAACATAGCAGGGAGGAGACAGGAAACAAGATGGGGAAAACCTTTAAACATAGCAGGGAGGAGACAGGAAACAAGATGGGAAAACCCTTAAACATAGCAGGAGGAGGAGACAAGAAACATGATGGGAAAAGTCTTTAAACACAGCAGCAGGGAGAAGACAGGAAACAAGATGGGAACAGTCTTAAAACATAGCATGGAGGACATGAAACAAGATGGGAAAAGTCTTTAAATACAGCAGGGAGGAGACAGGAAACAAGATGCGTACATTCCCTGAACAAAAGTTGGGAGGAGGAGGACATCGAAATGAATGTGTCAGTGCACCAGACAAGTTTGGTGGGGGGGTGGGAAACAAGCTATTTATGTATGAGCTCAAGATGCGTAAATTGCTTAAAAGCAAATTGAGGAAGAGGATTGGAAACCAGATGTATAACTTCAAGATGTGTGGGCTTCAGACAAAGAAGTGATGGGGAGCATGTGGAAGGAGACATGACAGCGAGATGATGTGACACATGATGGAGGGGGGGGGGGGGGGGGGGGGGGGGTGGTTGTGTAAAAAGCAGAGCATGATTCCCCAAACAAGTTAAGGACAGGATGGAAAACAAGATGTCTGATTACAAGATGTGACAAAAAGTTAGGAGAAGGATGTAAAATGAGGCGTGAAAAAAAAAAAATCTATGAATGACCCAGCCAGCTAGGAAGACAGATGTGAAACAAATTGTATGAATACAAGATGTGACAAGGTAGTGTAAAACGAGGTGTGTATAAATACAAGATGTATAATAAATTCCCTGAACAAAGTTTGATGACTTTGTGTGCCGCTATCAGGTGTTCCTCCTTTCCACATTTTCATTTCTGAAGCAAGCTAACAAGAATCAAATGACACATCAGGACAGTTGTGACGAGATGTCCGTAAAATCTGCCCAATTTTTTTTTTTACCTGTGGGCCTGTTTCTCATCAGCTGTGGACGAAACTAGACGTAAAAACACAAGATGTCCGAATGATCCCAGCAAGCTAGAAAGAAGGAAGCAAAACAACATGTTTCAGTACAGTTTCTGTAAATTCCCGACACAACGTAGAGGTGAGGATGGGAAGCGCTCGAGGCCCCCATGGCGTGGGCACCAGGTGCAGGGTTAGTTTGTATTCTGGGGGGACCTCTGTGCACAGGAGCTGGACCTGCCCGTCGACCAGCTCTCACTGCTGGACAGGGACTGCCGCGCCACGCGCAACAGCAGCCACGTGATCCTGCGCACCGCCCTCGACCAGTGCCACACCCGCAAGATGACCGTGGACGACGAGGATGTGTACTCCAACGCGCTGTGAGTGAGGGCGGTGGTGGTGGTGTGGTGTTGGTTGGTGGTTCCCCCTTAGTCTGTGGGTGAATGGGTTGACTTGTTTGTGTCTCTTGTCTGTGTCTGGATGTTGGTTTTCTTAGTCTTCTGTTGTTTTGGGTTTTTTTAACCCAGCTGTTTTGCTGATGTATTCTGGGTGTATTCAGTTCTTGACCACTTTTTCCTGCATTTGATTCTGCCCCCATCCTCCCTCCACCTCTTCCCCACCTCATCCCTCTCTGTGTGTCTCAGGTGCTCTCTCTCTCTCACACTCTCTCTCTCTCTCAACTCTTTTGCCATCCATCCTCACTTACCTTTATTTCCCCCCTTTTTCGTGTCTCTCTGAAAGCAAAGTTTTTGAAACTTGGGATTAATGTGTTTATTTTCAGTTTTAAGAAACTAGTCATTGAATGTTTGATTATTCTCCGAAGTAATTTTTTAATTTTTTTTCCCCCTTCATTTTCCCCTGTAATTGTATTGGGGATGGGTGGATTGGGTGGATGTGGGTGTGTTTGCGAGGAGGGAGGGGGATTGGGGTGGTGGTGGTGAGTGGGACAGAGAGGGAACAGATGAAGGGATCTGACCAGCAGAAAGTTGATAGTTTTTAGTTGAGTTAAATTGCGCATTGAGTTCATTATGGATTCAAAGAGAGGAGGAAAAAAAAATGAGAAGAAAAAAGTGTGTATCAAGGTAATTGTGGATTCAAAGAGAGGAGAAGAAAAAAAAAAATGAGATAGATAAAAGTGTGCATCAAAAAAAATCTTACGATTGTGTTTTTCAGTGCTGTTTTCTGTCTCCCCCCCCAGATTGTCATCCACGCTTCCGGGATGGTCGGGGCGATCTTGGAAGAAGAGCTGGGCAGCGCGGCTACTTTGACCTTCAGGCCAACTCGGGGTCAGGCTGGATGGAGGATGACGGTGACGACTCCAGCACCACGTACGTGGACGACGAGGATTTTGCTTCGCACAAGGTGGAGATCGATGTGGAGTGTCGTGTGCCCAAGTCCGACTCTGGTTCAGCCAAGGTGAGAACAGAGGGGGCAGCTGTGTCACTGATTCTTGTAACGATGTTGACGATGATGGTAATGATGCGAGGAAAGGAAAGCGTAACAAAATATGACGCTCGACTGGTGCAGATGATCGTTGGGGTGTTCCTCCTCAGGGACATGTAAATATGATAATAATGATATATTCGTCATAAACTAACTATCCAGTTCAGAAGGCTTGGGTTGGTCTGCACTCTTTCCTCCCACCCCACCCTTAGATGTCTACACACATGTATGCATGCATCATGTGCTCACAACACTGGCACAAGCATACACAGACACATAAACACACATGTATGCATGCATCATGTGCTCACAACACTGGCACAAGCATACACAGACACATAAACACACATGTATGCATGCATCATGTGCTCACAACACTGGCACAAGCATACACAGAACACATAAACACACATGTATGCATGCATCATGTGCTCACAACACTGGCACAAGCATACACAGACACATAAACACACATGTATGCATGCATGTGCTCACAACACTGGCACAAGCATACACAGACACATAAACACACATGTATGCATGCATCATGTGCTCACAACACTGGCACAAGCATACACAGACACATAAACACACATGTATGCATGCATCATGTGCTCACAACACTGGCACAAGCATACACAGACACATAAACACACATGTATGCATGCATAATGTGTTCACAACACTGGCACAAGCATACACAGACACATAAACGCACATGTGCGCACGTACACACATACTTACATATATATGAACATGACGTCGCGCGCGCTCCCATGCACACACACACGCACATGCGCGTGCGCGCGCGCACACACACACACACACACACACACACACACACACACACACTTTCTCTCTTTCTCACACTCATACACGCGCGCGCACACACACACACACACACACACACACACACACACACACACACACTCACACACTATCTTTTCTGTGTGCAAGGAACTGTTTTTTTGTCTCAATAGGCAGTGTTGAGAGTACCCACCATCTCAGTAGAGTGCAGTTGTCCTACTTACTATCTGTCCCCTTCCTTGCCCCTACTACCGCACAGTCCCCTCCACCCACTCATGTGTCGGCTGATTTTTACACCTGACGAAATTCAGCCTTCTGACAATGTTAAGTGAAGGAACATCGAATACATTAGCTTGTCTTGACGTTTGGTTTAGGTATGTCAATTTCAGGGAAGAATAGAGGTCCAGGTTGTTAAAGTCGAGGAAATTGAAAGAAGAGGGGGTTAAGATGTTGATGCTCAAGCTTTCTGAGTCGAGGGTGGGATATGATTTATTATGCTCTTGTCTGCAAAAAAGACATTTTAAGGGGGTATGTAAGCGCGTACTGCCTAACCCGCCTCTTCTTCCCATTTCTTCCTACTCCCCAATCCTGCTCTCTTTTCTCCACCCTCTACCCTGCCTGTTGCCGTTTAGTTTTGGGGTTTTTCACTGAAATATGGCACAGTTCCACCACCTTTATTCATTCTCTCTGTTAGCGCCGTGATGACATGTTCTGTCTGTTTGGGTCGGCAGGGTCAGAACGGACGGAGGAGAGAGGGGGCGATGGCGGGGGTGTGCAACCTCCAGGTGTACGATGACCCCTTGTTCCTGCGGAGAGTTCTGTACTTCCCTCACACCTCCAGCACCGCCACGGGCATCTACCTGCAAGCCTCCGCCTCCGACGGTCAGTGTCTGCTCAGGGGGCGGTGCTGTCACACCGGACAGGGTGGGGCATTCCAGTCGTCCATGTACAGAGTTTATGGGAATGGAGGGATGGGGATGGGTGTGTATGTATGCGCTTGCATGTGTAGATTGTTGTGTGTGGGTGTGGGTGTGTGTGTGTGTTGGGGAGTTTATTTTAGTCGCTGCTGGGAGAAAAGTAAATGGGTTCAAGATTTTAAGGGGGGGAAAATTATGTAGTAATTTTTGTATGGGGCTACTCAGGAAAGTGGTGTGGAGGTCAGGTCCGCATGGTGGTTAAAGCATTGTTTTATTGATCTGGAGGGCGTGGGTTCAATTTCTGCTTAAGACAGTCAGACTGAAGGTTATTGTCTATTCCGAGTCATTACCCAGCCGGATCCCAACCTGCCCATCTCTCCCCAAGGTCCGGGGTTCAGTTCCCATCAGACACAGCCAAGTTGGAATATATTTTCTCCTTGGGAGTGTTCATCTGTGCAGAATCTGGTCCCGTACTCATCCTTCAGAATAAACTTTAAACCAAGTTCCTGTGAGTGAATGGATGCAAAACAAATCTTGTACCCATGTATTGTCCCATCCCACCGTTTGGAGAAGATAGGCCATTATGTGTCGGGGGGGGAATGGAAGAAGAAGAAGAAAAAAGCTGCACGCTGGTGGTCACATTCATACATCATCTCCAAAGACAGAATTGAACCCTGGGCTTTGGATGTCAGGAGTCTAATGCCTTGTGCATTAGGCCGTGTAGACGCTGGTTTACTGAAATGAGACGTGTGTTGTGTGGCGGCAGATCCCAACATGCATGTCTTGATGGAGAACTGCTGGGTCACGCGCTGGCAGAAACCCTCAGCACCACGACAGCCAGCAGATCGTCCTCATCCAACAGGGGTGCACGCGCTCGCCGAGTGTCCAGTGGGTGCGACGATACACCTCCGGGGGCCTTGGCGGTCAGGAGCAGACGCCCGAGCGCCTGGAGATTAAGCATGACCTTCCCCAGGGGTCGTATGTCCACTGCCAGCTGGCGCAGTGCTTCAAGGGCAGTTTCCTGCCAGGGCAGAAGGTGAGTGTTCAGGGTGCTCTCCCTTTGACTGGGTGGGTGATCATCTGTAGTCCTGTGTTTTTGTGGTTGTCTTTCTTCTTTGTTTTGTTATTGTAGTGGTAGTTTTTTTTGTTTTGTTTTTTCTTTTTTTGCGGACGTAGGCCGATACTCCTGCGGACACCCCCTGTATAGATAGGCAGGGATTAATCCCCATGTACCCAACAAAGGGAGTGGAGTTTTGTGTGTGTGTGACTTTTTTATTTTTATCCCGCCATTAAGGCAGCAAGTTGGAGATGGGATTTTATGTGTGTGCAAGATGTTATGCGTGTGTTCACACACAGAACCACGGTTTATAGTCTCATTCGAAAGACTGTATGGGAAATGGAGTCAGAACCAATGTTATCTCCAAGGGAAAAATCCCCCTGTACTGAAACGGCCCGGCAGAGATTTGAACCAGCAACCCCAATATAACGAGTCCGGCGCTCTACCAAACCGAGCTATTCCAGCCCCATTAGTGGTAGTCTTCTACCTTGTTATTATTAGTCGTTGATTTTGTTATTATTGGTAATTATCCTATCTTGTGTGGTATTGGTAGTCCTTTATTTTGTGATTGTTGTTCACCTTCCGTTAATTATCTTGTTATTATTGGTAGTCTTCCTGTGTCTTGTGGTCATTCTGTGTCTGTCTGATTCTTTTGACTGTTTGGTAGACTTCCTTCGGTTGTTGGGGTTTATTCCCTCGTACCCCTCTCCCCCCTTCCATTTTTTTTTTGTTTTGTTTTGCTTTTGATGATGATTCTCCTTTTTCATCTTTTCCTCCTCTTCTCCTTCTTAATAATTTGTTTCCATTTTTTTTTTTTTTTTCCACTTTTTTTTTGTGGATCGGCTCAAGCTTGTTCAGAGGGTCAAGGGGTCAAGCCCTCTGTTAGCCAGCAGTGGTCAGTTTCCAGCTTTGTCAGAGTCGGAAGTGGGGGCGGGCAGGGGGTGGAGGTGGGTGGGGGGAGGGGGCGATGGAGGGAACACATCCTTCAGAGACATGCTTTCATCTTTTCCAGTCCCTCCTGTTTGTAACCAGGCGTACCAGTTCCCCCATCCCTAACAGATTTACTTTCCTGAGGCTTTGAATTTCTTTCAAAAAATCATCAGTTTTCCTCTTATGGAAAAAAAAAAAAATGCCTCATGAAAAAAATAGCCACAAGATGAGAAAAAAATGGAGGGGTGAAAAAACAGATGATCAGTAACTCCATGAATACATGATTAAGGACAGTCGCATTCTTTTTGCTTTGGTTTGAGGTTTTGTTTGTTTGTTTGTTTTTTTTAAACTGATGAGTAAGAGGCATGAATATGATGTATGGAATTCCGTTTTGGTCATAGACTGTAAGGCAGGCTTACACGCTATGAATCCTCGCACGATATATCCTGGCATCAACCAGGACTTCAGAGGTACAGTGCATTGTGATCACGCGAGTGTTTGTCTTTTCTAGTCAGGCTGTTGGCAAGCCTGTTAACGTTCACTGTCTCTGTTTGGAGGAATCATGCAGCTGGAGTAATCATGCGTTGTGGTGTGATGTTGTCAGTGCCCGCCAGACCCCTCAGACCACTGCAACTCCAACGTGCTGCCCAACATTTTCCCCCAGCTCCAGACCCAGACCTGTGGGGTGCACACTGTCGGCCCCTTGGAGATCACGGACCAAGAAGTGCGATCATCATGGAGGTAAGAGTGTAAAGTGCGCATCATGGAAGGTAAGAGTGTAAAGTGCGCATCATGGAAGGTAAGGGTGTAAAGTATGCGTCATGAAAGGTAAGAGAGTGTAAAGTGTGCATTATGAAGGGTAAGTGTGAAGTGTGCATCATGGAAGGTAAGAGTGTAAAGTGTGCATCATGAAAGGTAAGAGTGTAAAGTGTGCATTATGAAGGGTAAGGGTGTTAGTGTGAAGTGTGCCTCATGAAAGGTAAGGGTGTAAAGTGTGCGTCATGAAAGGTAAGAGTGTAAAGTGTGCATTATGAAGGGTAAGTGTGAAGTGTGCCTCATGAAAGGTAAGAGTGTAAAGTGTGCATTATGAAGGGTAAGGGTGTAAGTGTGAAGTGTGCATCATGGAAGGTAAGAGTGTAAAGTGTGTGTCATGGAAGGTAGGAGTGTAAAGTGTGCATTATGAAAGGTAAGTGTGAGGTCTGCATCATGGAAGGTAGGAGTGTAAAGTGTGCATTTTGAAAGGTAAGAGTGTAAGTGTGAAGTGTGCATCATGGAAGGTAAGGGTGAAGTGTGCATCATGGAAGGGAAGGTGAAGGGTGAAGTGTGCATCATGGAAGGTAAGGGTGAAGTGTGCATCATGGAAGGTAAGGGTGAAGTGTGCATCATGGAAGGTAAGGGTGAAGTGTGCATCATGGAAGGTAAGGGTGAAGTGTGCATCATGGAAGGTAAGGGTGAAGTGTGCATCATGGAAGGTAAGAGTGTAAGTATTAAGTGTGCATCATGGAAGGTAAGAGTGTAAGTATGAAGTGTGCGTCATGGAAGGTAAGGGTGAAGTGTGAATCATGGAAGGTAAGGGTGAAGTATGCATCCTGGAAGGTAAGGGTGAAGTGTGCATCATGGAAGGTAAGGGTGAAGTGTGAAATCATGGAAGGTAAGGGTGAAGTGTGCATCATGGAAGGTAAGAGTGTAAGTATTAAGTGTGCATCATGGAAGATAAGAGTATAAGGTGAAGTGTGCGTCATGGAAGGTAAGAGTGGAAGTGTGAAGTGTGCATCGTGGAAGGTAAGAGTGTAAGTATTAAGTGTGCTTCATGGAAGATAAGAGTATAAGTGTGAAGTGTGCGTCATGGAAGGTAAGAGTGGAAGTGTGAAGTGTGCATCATGGAAGGTAAGAGTGTAAGTATTAAGTGTGCATCATGGAAGGTAAGAGTGTAAGTGTGAAGTGTGCATCATGGAAGGTAAGAGTGTAAGTGTGAAGTGTGCATCATGGAAGGTAAGAGTGCAAGTGTCAAGTGTGCATCATGGAAGGTAAGAGTGTAAGTGTGAAGTGTGCATCATGGAAGGTAATAGTGGAATTGTGTAAGTGTGCATTGTGGAAGGTAAGGGGGTTAGTGTGAAATGTGCATCAAGGAAGGTAAAATGGTTAGCGTGCGTTATGGGAGGTAAAGATGTTGATATGAAGGGTGCATTGCAAAAAAGTGAAAAGGGTGTTTGGATGAAGTGCGCTATGCAGGAAAGCGAGTGTATAACTGCTTTTACGTTACGAACTTTATACAGATCTGAGATGAAAAGTCTTGGAAGAATGGAATAAGTGTAGGTAATAATTTTTTTTTTTTTTTTTTAAAAGGAGGAAATGGCTTTATGAATAAATACTGAGTAAAAGAAAGTTGTAATTTTTTTTTTTTTGGGGGGGGGGGGGAAGACACTAGTTTGCTAAAATGCAAATTATCCATCAGGAATTATTATGAACATTCCATAAATTTTGATGATAATTCTCAGACCCCAAAGTGACTGGCACAAAGACTCCTCACCACACCAAAGGGGGGTCATCTACATCACAAGGTGAAGGTCAGGTGCAGCAGAGCGTGATCATCGAGGGGCTTGACTCGGCAACGGTGGTGGGCATCGCCTTCGCCGCCTTCGCCATCGGAATTCTGCTGACTGGAGCACTCTGGTTCATCCACACGCATACAGGTCGGTGGATGGGAAGTGTGTGTGTGCCTGTGTCCGTGTGTGTGTGTTGTCCTGCCTGTCTTGTGTGTCCGTTTGAGGGTCTGTGATCCTAAAGACATGATAAAAACAAAGGTCCACACAGCAAAAAAACGTATCGTGGCCCAGAAATAGCCCCCCTGAAATTGTAATTCCAAGTTGTGATTGCTAATCCCACGACAAGCTCAAAGGGAGACAATCAGTGTGGACCCCCATTTTTCAGGTGGGGGCCACATTTTCTTTCTTGTAACAATGTTTGTGCAGATCTGGACCCCCCCCCCCCCCCCCTTCCCAGTTAATTAATTAGTTGCAAAAGAAGTTAAGAAAACTGAAATAATTCTGATTACATATTTGAAAGCAGCAAAGTGTCTCTGCATGTTTGAATGACAACTTTCAGTTCAGTCTGTTCTGTGTTATGTGGACAGCCAGCATATCGCTTTGTAACTCGGGGCCCAGAACCTGGCAAATCCTCTGTGTGTGTGTGTGTGTGTGTGTGTGTTGATGCACTGTGTGGTGTATGTATTTATTTGTCCCTAATGAAATGTGAACCACACTTTACACACATAAACACAAGATGACCATCTTGCTGAAAACACAGAGGGTTGGGGGAAAGAAGCGAGTGGGGGGTGGGGGGCACAGCAAGGAACGGGGGGGTGGTGGTGGTGGTGGTGGTGGTGGTGAACATGTTGCAACCTCTTTCCACTTGGCTTCCCCCAAGAGTTAATTGTGCAGATACATAAATGCGTGCGTGTGTGTGTGTGTGTGTGTGTGTGTGTGTGTGTGTGTGTGTGTGTGTGTGTGTGTGTGTGTGTGTGTGTGTGTGTGTCGGGGTCAGAACCCTCACAAGGTGTGTTCTTTGCCTTACTCCTCTTTCTGCCCTTTCTCCGCAGGACCCAGCAAACGAGGCATGTCGGCCGTCAGCATGGTTGGAATGAGCGGCGACGTCACGCCCAACTCCTCTTCACCTATCTCCGCGTGATGACCTCAACCTTGGACCTCCCACCTTTGACCATGACCTCAAAGGACGACACTCAGGACGGGGGAAGTGGAAAGGGCAGGGGGGTTGGGGGGGGAGGGGATTATGGAGAGGGGGAGAGGAAAAAAAAAAAAAAAGCAGGACAAATGGCAGCCACACGGATCAAGACGTTTGACCTGTGTGAATAAGGAACTTGAACTGTGACACGGATATCTGTTGGACTTTTTTTTTTTCCCCTTCATCTTTGGAGCTGCTGTGTAGCTTGACAAACATGCTGATTGGTGATGAAAGAAAAACAAACAAACAAAACTTTGGAAAAAAAAAAAAAAAACAAAAAAAGAAGAGGCCACGACAAACATTATTCAACCTCTGTTCTTGGTGCGGGTATTCACGTGTGATGGATCAAAACAGGCCAGTGATGCGAAATGACAGTGTGGCCAGTCGATGGCTGTGTGCTGTACTCCGCTCGGGCCCCCTTGGCTGGAAAGGTGAAGTTCGTCAAGATTTTTGTAACGTGTGGAGGGTGGGGCTTTTTTTTTTTTCTTTCTCTCTTCTCCTTGCACTTTGAGGAAAAAAGCGGGAAAGTGCTTTAGATCTGAATGAAACTGTTTTGTGTCAGCACTGATCGTGGGGACAGGGGCAATCATCATATAGGCATGCAAGCACGGAAATGGACAAGTTGAAAATTAGTTTGCTGGTTTCGTATTCATTCGAGGCAACCGTGAAAGCATTTCTTTATGTTCCAGCATGATTGCGCAGAAAATTGCACTGGCATGTTCCACACATGCATGCGCACACACACACACACACACACACACACACACACACACATGCATGCACACACACACACACACACACACACACACACACACACACGCACACGACACGCTCTCTCTCTCTCATTCTCTCTCTTTCTCTCACTCACGCACAGACACACACACGCAAACAACATGAGCACGCACGCACGCACACATACACACACACACACACGCACACGCGCGCACACACACGCGCGCACACACACACACACACACACACATGAACAGACAAGCAAACAAACGGGATAACAATCATTCGTACATGCATGTGTAGCCACTGAACGGTTGAACATGGCCAAGACAAACGAGGAACAAAGATGAAAAATGACAGGAAAACCAGAAATGCCAGTCTACAAATTTGTTTTCAAACAAAAGCAAAGAAAGAAACATTGCCAGATCCCCATGGCCAGCCTAGAAGTGCAGGCAAAAATCTTAAAGAAAAAGGAGAGAGAGAGAGAGAGAAGAGAGAGAGGGGCCTGTTGGGGGGGCACATCATGGGTCAAAGACAACTGAAACGCGGCAGGGAGACGGTGGCCACAGAACCTGCCAGGAATCTGGAGGAGAATCGGACGGCATTACCATTTAGTTGTGTTCGAAGTACGGGTAAAAAGAAACAAAACAAACACTTGTTGCCGTTTTCCTCCTGTTTTCACGGAGGTGTGCGTTTCGGCTTTAAAACATGAAAAAACAAAAACAAAAAAAAAGACGTTGCTTCTCCTGCCGGTGGTTGTGTCAGATGCAAGGGGAGAGAACTCCCAGTGAGATGGGAAGGGAGTGAATTCCCGACAAACTGCGTCAGTCATGAAAGAGTTTCTCAGGACATTTCAACAAACTGGGAGTTTGTCTAAAGAAACGGAACGACAGTGGAGCGGAGTTGGGGGGACGGGGGGGGGGGGTGGGGGTGGTGTGGAAGAGTCTCCGATGTGAACAAGTGTGAGCTGGGACGATTCTTTCGACAGCTCAGAAAAGAATCCATGTGAAGGGAGAAGAAGAAGAACCGACTGTGATGGACATAACCACAGAGGGACTGAGACCTAGGCACCGTCACTGACACTGAACACAAACATGAGGTGCCGGTCACTGTATATGTTTTTTGTGGAAACGTGTCGTGGAACGTTTCTTGAGAATCAGGGACGGAAGTGGTGATGGACACGATGGAAGCCCTGGTGTCTCTTCCGGACTTCCGGTGTAGATAACTTCATCTTCAGGGATTCAGAGCGACATGTCCTGCAACACTATGTAAACGATGATATTGTTTCGTATTTATCTCGGTAGAAGTTTTGGGAGGGGGTGGGGGGGAAGAGGAGAGGAACCTTGTTCAGGGCAAGCAAATGTTAAAGGTCAGCTCTGCTGTATATGTTCTTATTTTGTGTTATGTGTATTGTGTGTTTGTATCTTTGGGGCAGTTGTTTTGTTCTGGTAAGTTGATCTGAAACGGGTTTATCTTGACAAACAGGTGTTTAGAAATGTGGATACTGTTCTTTCATGTAGCTTTTGGTTTTTTAATTTTTTTTTTAATTTTTAAACGTACAGATTCTGTTTGTGTTTATTAGTTTGGTTTTGTTTTTTGTTCTTTCTCTCTTTCTTTTTAACAGGTAAGAGTTTCCAATTTTTTTGTCACCAAAGTGCATTTTATATTCAATGAGAAAATAACAGAATATACTGAGAAAGCCCTTGTCGATATTATCTGAAAATAGTAAAGGTTTTTCTTTCCGCTGAATCATGCTGTTAAATTTGCATCACCTCAGAATTTTTTTTTTCAGTCCCATAGAGATTAATTTACAAGAATGAATTTTTCCTTTCTTTTATGGACGAAGATGTTCTGTATTAGTAGTTAATATTGTCAGAGTTGCTTACTCTTATGAAAATGAGAAATGATCTGACAGCGCTGATGCATTCGCTTTGAATTTTTATGGATCTGCATATTTATATGAATGATCTGCAGCAAGGGCCACTGGTGTTCCCAGTTAGGAGAGTTGTTTCCCCATTCGGCAGAGTTTGAGGTAAACTATGAGGTTTGGCATAACGGCAGTTTCTGGAATTCAGTTTGCGAAACAGGTGGTCATCATCAGGTCTGGCAGGTTCGAGACGACTGAGGTCTGCAGCGGATTAGATCTTCCATTGTGGCTGAGAAATGTGTTCAGACAGCTGTTTTATATGTTGAGGCATGTTAACCAAAACTCTTTTGGGGCGCTGAGTAATTCGATGATTATGAAAGTATGTTGACATCTCTTGTTATATGAGAACGCATGAGCTGAAGAAGTTAAAGCTGTTTTCTTTCTTTTTAATCTGACTGTTTCGATCATACTGATTTAGTATACCTTAGCAGGCCTAAGTCTGAGACTGAAAACACTGCAGCTGGCACGCTTTTTTTTTTCTACTTTTTTTTTTTCTACCTTAGTAGTTGTGGCAAAGCTGGTGGAAAAAAAAGATGATAGCTCTTTCCAGCAGGTAAAGGTTGATGAAATTTTTTACATAGCAGTCTGTAGATAGTTTTTACGCATGTAAATTGTACAAAATAATGTGATCAGTGTTGGAAAACAAGTGATAGTATGACATGGCTGTTTCTTTCTTTTTTTTTTTTTTTTTTTTTTTTTTTACATGCTGTCTGTTTTTATTGATTCGTTTTGTTTCGTTGGCATGAAAAATTATGCGTACAGTCAGTCAGATAGCGGCTTCCCCTTCCTTCCCACTCCACCTCCTTCTCTCTCTTTCTCTCTGTTTTCATGAATGTAGATGATTATGATCTTTTTTTGTTCTCTCTGACTCTTTCTTTTTTTTTTTTTCTCCTCCAAACTTTGCACCTGATAATAATAGTGATATATCTTTGATTTGCCAAGACTTTGTTTTTAAGTTCAGTTCATCATGTTGCATTCATTGTCAACTAACACCCCTTCTTCATTTTCTTTTTAAAAGATCTTATATGATTCTTTTTTTTTTTTTTCTCTTTTTAGATAATCAAATGCAAAGGTATTCTACCAGAGACCTTAGAGACAGATGAGCGCTGTGCCTGTTAGCTGAAGAACAAGAGATGATGATGTTCCTGTGCGCAGGGTGTTAGCTGTATAGTTAACAAGAGTTGCTCGCTCATGTTCCTGTGTGGTGTCGCAGGGTAAGGAATGTCTGTGATGAGAAAAATGAGATTATGTTTTAGCCGCCCTGCGAGTCCCACCCAGGAATGTGAGCGATGCAGCATCTTTGTCGTCGGGCTGCATCGCCCTTTGTTTACATTGTTTGTTTTCAGTATTTTTGTTTTTATAGTTGTGGGTTTAGGGTTTTTTTTTTTTTTTTTTTTTTTTTTTTTTTTTTTTTTTTTTTTTTTTTTTTTTTTTTTTTTTTTTTTTTTTTTTTTTTTTTTTTTTTTTTTTTTTTTTTTTTAAGGAAGGTTTGTACTGTTTACCTTACAAAGCTGGTAAAGATCTTTTGCTTTTTTTTTCTCTAGTTTTTTTAATTATCTTGATTTAAGAAAGGTCTAAACTATTTTAGATAGAAGGTTGTACACCTTGTTTTTGTTTTGTTTGTTTTGTTTTTAATTATTTGAAGATAGGTCTGAGCTGTTTTTACATTTATACTTGGTGGTACAGTTTTCTCGCCTTTTATATATGTATATTTTTTTTTTGTCTTTAAAACCAAGAATAGAAAAGATCTGAACTGTCTGGGAATGGTGGTGGTTTTTTTTTTTTTTTTTGTTTGTTTTTGTTTTGTTCTATTTTTTCATTTCTTTTCATAAATAATGTCCGGTGCAGGCCCACAATATTGTTGATGAATTAATTAACATTATGTTCATTTTGCTCTCTCTTTCTGTCTCTGTCTATCTGTCTCTTATTCTTTCTGAGACTTCTTTCTTTCCCTCCCTCCCTGTCCTATACATGTTCCATTGCAATTTTGTTTGTTTGTTTTGTCATCTTTTTCCTGTGACCACAGGATCACGTGCATTTAAGGGCACTATCATATCATTTTGCTCGTAGGTTATTTGATTAGCTGTATTATATAACATTATTTTTATTATCATTATTATTGTTATTATTTCTAAGTGTATGTGGGAAGCCTTACTTTGGGCTTTTTTCCTTTTCTCCTTTTCTCCATTTTCTTTTTTTACAAGGATTTTGGTGTTTATTTTTTTTCTGTCTTTATTCTGTCTCTCCAGCCTCTCCCACTTCTCTGTCTGTCTGTCTGTCTGTCTGTCTGTCTCTCTCTCTCTCTCTCTCTCTCCTCTCTCTCGCTCTCTCTCTCTCTCTCTCTCTCCCCTCTCTCTCTCTCTCTCTCTCTCTCTCTCCCTCCCCTCCTTTCTCTTCCATTTCTCTCTGTCTCTGTCTCTCTCTTCTCTCTCTCTCTTTATTTTTAGTCATGCTACAGTTTCCCCAACCACACACATGATGGGAGTATTCACGTGCATGAAAAAATAGAATTTCTCCCTGGGCCCCCACCCCCACCCCCCCACCACCACCCACACTCACCACCCCCTCCCCCCCCTACCCCCGCCCCCCCACACTCTGCCTCTCTCTGTTTTCTTTTTCCCAGTCTTAAAAGTTTTGATGTCTCAAGTATCTGCAGCTTGTTGATCACGTAACACTTTACTGTTTTACTCACTCTGACAACAGCAGCCAACAAGAAATGAAACTGAGGGGCCTCCCTCCCCCTGGCAAATTCCCTCCTGAAACACTGCGTCGCTTCCAACAAGTCGGATGAATTTTGACATTAACGTTTTGGCGATGTTTTATTGATTTTTTTTTTTTTTTTTTTTGTTTATGAAACAAGAGATAACGAAGCATCAGTGTAAGGGTTTCTGATTGGCAGAAAGAGGCCGATTGTTGAGAGAGAGACTGGTTGATTGACAGAAAGAAGTGTCAGTCGGCACAGTGACTGGTTGATTGACAGAAAGGAAGTGTCAGTAGGCACAGTGACTGGTTGATTGACAGAAAGAAGTGTCAGTCGGCACAATGGCTGACTGGTTGATTGACAGAAAGAAGTGTCAGTTGGCACAGTGACTGGTTGATTGACAGAAGAACTCACCAAGTGACACTCACCAGCACAGTGACTGGTTGATTGACAGAAAGAAGTGTCTGTCAGCACAGTGACTGGTTGATTGACATTGAAAAAAATGTCGGCACTCACCACCGTGCAATTTCTCGGTGTATCCTGCAATTACAGTGTACCTGTTACAGTGTTTTTTTTTCACTTCCCCCTCATTTTTTTCTCCCTCCCAGAAAACAAAAAAACCTTACATGATGCGGAGA
This sequence comes from Conus betulinus, assembly GCA_016801955.1. Classification (NCBI taxonomy): domain Eukaryota; kingdom Metazoa; phylum Mollusca; class Gastropoda; order Neogastropoda; family Conidae; genus Conus; species Conus betulinus. The sequence continues at coordinate 34,057 of JADBJO010008654.1, forward strand.
ATGTGTTCTTTGTCAAAACTGTTTCTGTACAGTCTCAGCCCAGTTTGTAAAAGAGTGACACCCAAGGGAAGTGCTGCCTCGATGACCTGTTACGAATTCTGATGCCAAAATCATATTCTGTGATGGAGGGGATCAGGGTGTTTCAAACTGCTAAACTGTGTACCTCACTCTGATCCTTTTCACTGACGGGCTTTTGTTTTTTTAAAGTCTTATAAATATTCAACCCGTTTTTTTTGTTGTTGTTTTTGTTTTTTTTTTTGGTGCCAGTGCAAAGGGTTGTTTTGTTTCGTTGTTGTTGCTGTTGTTTCATTTTGATTGACCTTGGAAAACCATGAAGCAGGCTTCCTTCCTCTCCCTTCAGACTGCAGTGGAATCGGTTATTTAGAGAATGTTTGCATAGGATCTCTGTTATCGTGGTCACGTGGACATTCACCTCACATGTTATGCTGTGTAAATAGCAGGCTGGGTCTAGTCGTGCGCTCCAGCCTTATCACATTTTCTCTCTTGTGTTTATTCCTCAGCTTGGTAATACTTCTTAAATATCAGGGGCGGGATTTTTCCTTGGATCCGCGGATTTCTGCGGTAGATCCTTGTTCATTCCGCGTAACAGCGTGTCGGTTCCGCGGGAGCGATCTGTGATTCATGTCTTCAAAAACATAGGGGGTCATTTATTCACAAACTATTCGAAATTCTTAAAGGGCTTGGATTCGCAGTTAACTTGGTAAGTTTTCTCCTTCCGGTTTTGCGATCTTCAAAATGGCGACACGTCGAAGAGACGTCGTTTCACGCAGAGAAAATGTTTCCTGCGACAGTTCTTTGAAGAACGAGTGGAAGTGGAAGTGGGACTGGATGGAGAGTAAGGTGGATGATGATGAAGTGATAGGCCAGTTCATAGCCAAACTTTTCCGCGCGTGAACTGTAATTTATTTGCACTCGGCAAAGATTGCAGTAAGCAGGGCCACAGACATTGTTGCTTTGGTGGATCGCATTAAAAGCAACAAGCACAAGACACAGGCATTTTCCTTTATGGAAAGTCCCCCCCCCCCCCCCCCCCCTCCCCCCACACACACTTTGTTCAAGTTGTGAAAGACAGTTAGTAACCTGCTACTGCCACAGTGTGTTGATTGTGGTCACTCCACGGAAGAAGTAGAACTTAATGCCTGTGGCCCTGCTTACTGCAATCTTTGCCGAGTGCAAATGAATTACAGTTCACGCGGAAAAGTTGCTTTGGTGGATCACATTAAAGCAACAAGCACAAGACACACTTGGGAGCTGGACTTCATGCATTGATTTTGTGTGCCATTAGGTTGAAAAGGAACTCCTCTCATCTACACTTGGTCCAAGTTGTGAAAGACAGTAAGTATAGTTGATTTTTATAGCTTTTTGTGTAAAAAAAAAAAAAAATGTTGGCTTTCTTCCTTTAAAATTTGTTAATGTCAGTCTCAAAATGCACCATCTTTGCACAGAATTGAATGTAGCAACTCAAAATTTTCCGGGGGGGGGGGGGGGGGGGCATGGGGATCCCCAGAATGTTTCCTGAATTTTGAAAAAAAAAAACAAACCAACAACAATATTGAAAAAAAGAATGAATGAAACAACCCAAAAATAAGAATGAAATGAAAACTGCCCATTGTTAATTGAAATCAATTTCAAACACGTTGATGTCTCTTACGTTTGGAAGGCCGTTTCTTTCCCAGGATTTTGGTCACTGCAGTGTGAACAGGACAAAGGGTGTGTGGGACAGGGCAGGAAACACATGCTGACCGGCCGTTGTGGAGCAATATGACTGAAACTGATCCGGTGTTTTAAAGCAACCAGGATGTTGTTGTTGCTTTTTTTTTTTGCTGGTCCTACCTCAAGCTTGTTGGTTGCATTGTGGGTTTGTGTGTCGTGACGTCCTGCGGGTGGAATCTGGCTTGTTTTCCAGCGCTTCCTGAAGGCGGTGTTTACTGGGGCAAAGTGTCAGTCCGGGTACAGTGGCTTGGAAGTCAGGATCAGTTACAGATGATTCTTAGCTGAAGTTGAAGTTTTTGAGCATCTTTTCTGAAGGGAGAGAACACATCTTGCAAAATGCCGCTTGCTTTGGCTGTGCTGAAGTAAATTGTTAGGCCCTCTGAGCTTGGAATTGTTTTGAATGGGTTGTGAAACGGATGTTAGCTATCTTTTGGTCCTAAATTTCTTTAATGTATTTCCGAAGCATGGTGAAATTTAAATGCTGCTGCCAAACCAAACGATATGTTTGATTACAAGTCAAGAATGCAAATTCTGGTTATCCAGCCCACAAATTAGTTTAGTCGCATGGGAGTTTGTCAACAAAGTGAATTCTACCAAAGGAAAGTTTGTATCATGGTCACCTCCTTTGAGTGATCCCAACTTAGAGCATGTGATGCAATCATTTTTGCCCCCCACGAACTTATGATTGCCGATGTATGCATACCATAACGATTTTCGATCTTGAGTCTAAAGATCGGATACTTAAAGGAAAAGATGAGGTCTGCTTGGATTTAGTATTTAGACTGTCTTGGTGGACCATCTAACAAGTTCATTCTATCAAGAACGGCGTCAAGTTGGTCCTTTTGAACTTTCATGCAGAGACAAAAAAATTTAATGACTTGCTTAGCAGAATGTGAAAAAGAGAAATGTATTTGGAGAGCAAAAATGTGTGCATTTGTGGGAGGCCAATTTGCTTTTTTTTTTGCTTTTTTTTTTTTCCTTCGGGGGGGGGGGGGGGGGGGGGGGGGATATGGCTAAAAAGAATCTGGGAAGAAGGATACACAAGAGCAACTCTCATGCTAACTTCAGCTGAAGGACAATTTTTCTTTAGTGTTAGGAATTTTTGAAAAGTTTCTTTTGTGCTGCTGTTCTTCGGCGCTTCTCTGTGGGTCTGGTGGGTTGGTAGCGTTTCATGAGTGGGGAGGGAGAATGAAGGCTTGGAGGGGGATCCACCCCGTATATATTGATGAGGATTTTTAGCTCTTTATCGAGGAAAGAAAGCACCGAAAGAGGCTGCAGTGCCATTTCTGGTTATTCGTTCCGATAACGCATTTATTCTTTCTCTACACTCTGCGTCTGTTTTCAGACCATTCGCTGCTTCTTTCCCTTCCAGCTCCTGTTCTGTTGGGACTGACATCCCTTTCTGTTGCAGAGTTTTGCCGTTTCTTTGGCATTGGCATTATGTAGAGACTGGCAGTGTGTTTTTCGAGGTGGTGAAGTATATATAGAATCTGTAAAGCATAGGCATGTGAAAGCTAAGTTGACTTTATTATTATTATTATTATTGTTATTATATGCTGCATTCTGTGTACCTGCTGAGGACTGGTTTGTTACGCTTAGCTTGAAATGCGGGGGTCTGTTCAGACGTAGATTTTCGCTGTGTACTTTGTTTCTTTTTTTTTTTTTTTTTTTTTTTTTTTTTTTTTTTTTTTTTTTTTTTTTTTTTTTTTTTTTTTTTTTTTTTTTTTTTTTTTTTTCTAATTTGTGGTTTTATTTGTTTGTTTTTTTTCATTGATGTTACAGGCAGCTGTGGTGGCAAAAAAGGTGGGGGGGGGGGGGGGGGGGGGGGGGGGAAGTGGGGGGGGGGGGGAGTGGGGGGGTGGGGGGGGGGTGGGGTGGGGGGGGGGGGGGGGGGGATGGTGGGGGGGGGGGGTTGTTGGGAGCCTGATGGCCAGTTGTCAGAGCCTCGCCAAGCATGCCCCCCCCCCCCCCCACCCCCTGCATGCCCGTCTCTCAGCCGCAGTGATTCGTGTTGTTGTGAAGTCATTCTGATGGACATTTTGAGAACTTGTATTTAGCCATTGATCACATCAACATACATACATACATACATACATACATATATATATATATATATATATATATATATATATATATATATATGTGTGTGTGTGTGTGTGTGTGTGTGTGTGTCCCTTCCCTCCCCTCCTCCTACTTCCCTCCCCCAGTCCCTGTCTGCTCTAGTACAAAAAAAAGATGAACGAGTGCACACACACTGTATTATTACTACTACTATTATTATTATTATTATTATCATCATTGTGCAACATATTACTTGTACATAGATGCTGGATTGTGGTGTTTTTTTTTTTTTTTTTTTTTTTTTTTTAATATAAACTATTATCATCAATTTATTGTTCTTTTAGTTGAGGTTGTTCGTGTTGTGATGATGATAAGATTTTGACTGTGAATTGATGGCATTTTGGAACTTCTGAAATATCATAGGATTGTGTTTTGGGGGGCGAATTGTGTGTGGAGAGGTTGAGTTGTTGTTTCTCCTTCTTCCCCCCCCCCCCCCCTCCCCCCCTCCCCCCCTCTCCCCCCTCTCTCCTTCCTACCCACTCTCTCCTCACCCCTCCTCCACCCCCCCTCCCCCCCCCCCCCCCCCCCCCCCCCCTTGAGTTCTGAACAACCAATATTGACGACCGATGATCCTGTAGGTTGTCACTGTTGACCTGAATCCCAGTGTTTGAATTAATATCAGGAATATGACTTTTTTTTTTTCCCCCACACATGTTATAAACTTATTTATTTACTTTTTTTTTTTTTAATCCATTTTGGTTTCATCTTCATTGCACACGTAAACACACACTCTCGGAAACACAGGAAGCACATGTTTTTTATCATTTGTTTTCATTTTGCAGTTCTAAAATGTTAAATTTGCCTAAAACTCTAAAATGTTAAATTTGCCTAAAACTCTAAAATGTTAAATTTGCCTAAAACTAAATTGCCAGAGAGTGCATTTATGATTCGTGTTTATTTATTCATTGACACTTTGTCTTCTTTTTATTTATTTGCTTCAAAGAAACACATTTTATCCCTTCTTGGGTGTTTTAAAGCGCTTTCTTTTTAAGTTGTAGTATATTTAGTGTTTTTATGTAGTGATATTTTCGAATAGTTGTCTTTGCTACAATATGTTTAATTCTTGAAAAAAAAATGTTATGTTCTGGTTAAAAAAAAAGGAAATGTGATAGAAAGAGCTTTGCAGAATTTGCAGAATCATCAGTGTAAAAAAAAAAAAAAAAAAATTATTTTAGGGTTGAAAAAGGGAGGAAAATCACAATGCATGCAACCTTACAACAAAGGATAGTTTTAAGCTGGAAATTCTCTCAGGACTAAAGAGTGTGGTTTGTTGTTTTTTTGAAACCAGTTGGCATTACTCAGCTTTTAAATTGGAATGTACCGGTGTTTTTAGGTATTTATAGTCTTCAGGATACCTTTCCAGGAAATGGTGCGTGCTTGTCTTCTGTTTTGTGTGTGTGTGTGTGTGTGTCCTCCACACACGCATGTGTCCTATTTTCAAGCCACTTCAAAGGTTGTTGATTGTAGTTACCTATTATAGTGTTAACCGCCAACCCCCTTCCTTTGCCCTCTCCATTCCAGGGTATACTAGTTATCACAGGGAACCTTTGTGTTGTTTATTTCAATTGACACAGGGAAGTCTTTTTCATATTCTGAAGATCGGAGCGAGGTGGATAGGATAGAATGATTCTGTCCTTTTTTTTTTTTTTTTTTTTTTTTCACTTCTCCTCATTTTGTGACCAGTAACCCGATTTAGATCATGTGTTTGAACCCCAGACTGATAGCACACTTTTCCTTTGTCAAAAAGGATTGACAGTTCTCTGACAAAGGAAGTTGAAAGTCACGGGGTTTAAACCTGCAAACTGTGGGGAAGAATTAAAAGACAGATGTGGTCGATGTTGCCATCCGTTTCACACCCTGGTTTGAAGTGAACACCACTCAAATGTTTATCCAGGTCTGAAGACAATTGTGTATCTTCGAGGCGCCATCAACCTTTTCATTTTTACACCATTATCATTTTCCATTCAGTCAAGTTTTTTTTTTTTTTTTTTTTTTTTTTTTTTTTTTTTTTTTTTTTTAAGGACGTGAGCCATTGAATGTATTTTCCCTCGAAGAAACTTGCACGAATGTCCACAGGGTCAAAGCAAACATCGTAGACAGCTGAGACTGTTTACTGATTCCATTGAGCTGCTATAACTTTAGGAAAAGGACTTGCACAACCAGCTAGCAGTGTTGTGATCAGTGAGCAAGGGTGAGGCTTAGTGCCCTGAAGGTGGTAGCTCACATTGGTTGCTTCACCACCCCCTTGTTCAGCCTGAGGGGTGGACGAGGGCAACCATCCAGAAGAACACGTGCTCACGCTGAACCTGCCATCAATTGTAAGAAAGGAAACAGAGGTTTCTTCTGGTGTATTCTCAATATTACACCTATTCAGACGCTGAAAGAAGATCATATGGAAACTGCATCAGTGTCGGATCCTGCTTTGGTAACTGAAGTGAACTGACTGACTGAGGTATCGGTTTATAAACTTAATTATAGAGACCACAGCTAAACTTGGCATCTATTTTTCATTAAGCGCATTACATTGGGTGTTGATTGCACTGTAATTAGGGCTGATAGACAGGTTTGTTGACAATTACTGGTTTTCTGGAAGTTTCTTAGAGACAGGCTCAGGGTGGCAGGGAGATCAGGCAGAGGGGGTGCCGGTCACAATAGCGTGACAAACTTCCTTCACCGCTTTCCAAAACAGTCAGAGAAGGTTAACACTTCTGGACGTGGCAGTTGCAATGGATTGGAGAAAGAGAACTGGGTAGTCTTTCTTGCATTTCAGCCAAAATTGCGAGGGGGGGGGAAAACACAAAACGCTGAACAAACAACAGAAGACAAACACACCAGATACAAAACAGCTTCCGGTAATCCCTCCCTCTCGTGACAGACGTCTTTCCACTTTTTTTACCTTAACTTCTATTGTCATACATCTTCAGTCGTTTGGGGTTCAGGGAGAGGAGGGGTGGTGGTGGTGGTGGTAATGGGAGGGAGGGCGGGTGTCTGTGTTTCCCCACATAGGCATCGACCCAGTCCTTTAAAGGGTTCTTGCCTGCAGACCCTTCAGGTGTTCTCAGTGTCAGGAGAGCTCCCTAGCTTGTTGACGATTACCTCATGGTTGGTTGCACGGTTTTGCTGTACTGTTTTTACCTCATGGATCAACTAAGAAACAGGTGTATGTGTTGTGTGTGTTACCTGTACATAAATGTATTTTGGCGGGTGTGCATCTTTTTTTTTTTTTTTATCCCCCCATCATGCATGTGTGTAGGGAGTATTTTAGATGTAGGTATATCATTTTAAGAAGAAAAAATCCGAGACAGAAATAATTTGTTTCAGAGGCAGCAGTTGTGAACTTGAGCATGTGAAGAGAGGATGTGATATTTGAGAGGAAAGAGGAGAAATGAGTTAGTTAGAAAAAGGAGCACAGAAAGAAACCAGAAGAAAAGAATCCTCAGTTAAGTATCAGTCGCTAGGAGTCTTCTGACCCACAGTATTTGCGCATGTAATACTTGCACAAATGTTACGCCAGAGATAGACCTGACCCACAGACTTGCGCGTGAAGTTCCCTCCCTCTCCTCAATCCTCCCGCACCCGCTCAAACCCCTCTTCATCCCCCCCCCCCCCCCCCCCCCCAAATCCGCCTCCTCCCATATGGCCCAACTCTTAATCCCTATTAGAAAAATCATCAGAGGAGAGAGAGAAAAGACAGGGGGGGTAAAAATAGAAGATCGGGCAGCCAGTTCCATGAGATCTTCTGCATCCTCTGTTCAACCCTTTGCGACATCATACCACTGTGGAGGGTGTTTGGTCCCATCGAGGGACCAGCACTCAGATGGGAACAACGTTCGGCTTCAGAGCTGGCTTTCATGAGTTCCAGCCGCAGCAGAGCGTGAGAACCATCAGTAGTAAATGCGTACCAGGGTCACAGCAGGGAGGATCAAGGTGGTGGAAGGGAAAGGGATTGGCTGTAGTCTCCCCCCCCCCCCCCCCCCTCCTCCCCCTGAGCTGTTCCCTGGACATTGTTGTGATCTAGTATAAGTCCACTGTCATCTGACCATGGGACTGTGACCTTTCTTATTAATGAAAAACGTTTTCTGAACAAAGGGAAACAACGGGGAACACCGAGTTTATGCTGACCTTCCACTATGGTTTGTAGTGATGGTGTCTGCATGTTTCACAAAAAAAAGAAAGAAAGAAAGAAAAAGAAAAGAATAAAAGAAAAATCCTGCCTTTGTTTTGATTTGATAGTTGTGCCCCCCCCTTTTCCCCTCCCCCCATCTCTCTTCTCTCTCTCTCTCTCTCTCTCTCTCTCTCTCTCTCCCCTCCCCAGTAGTTTGTTTTCCCTCATCCAACCCCCCACCTTTCCATCCCTACCTTCTCTACCCTCCACCTCCAGGAGTATTGCACAGTTTGTACAAACCGTTAACAGTGTATTGAAAATGACGTTGGATCTGTCGGTACATCCTCTTTGTAAACGTGTCCTGTGTTGTTAGTAAAGATCAGTAGTTCGGCTGACGTTTTGTGACGTTGATGATGAATATATATATATAAAAAGAGAGAGAGAGAGAGAGAATAATGATGTTTAGTATCGGACATGCTTACTGGTTTGATATTACATCTGGAGAGAGCGTTGCTGAATGTGTGTGTGTGTGTGGGGGGGGGGGGGGGGGGGGGTTTGGAGAGTGACAGGGACCTGAGGAATGGCTGTTGGAAGCAATGCCAGCATTTTCTGAAGGCAATGTCCACATCATTGTACACCAACAGTTCTCACGATTTGTTTCCGAGGGGATGGATCTGATGTCGGTGTTACTTGTGTCTGTTCTGTACTTCATGCGGGAAGAGAGAGAGAGGGGGGGGGGGGGGGGGGGGGGGGGGGGGATGTGGGAAGGAGGTGGAGCCTGCTGATGTGAAATGAATTGTAGTGAATTTAAACCCCCCCCCCACCCACCCCCCGTCCACTCCAACCCCATCTCCTCCTCACCGAAAGAAGAGTGTGCTTTCAAATCAAACCATGAACAGGGTTCTCTCCCTTATGTAGTGACCTGATCTTCTCAGCCTCTCTCTTACGTTTTTCTATCGCCTGTAATAATTATTCAAAGGTTAGATCAGAAAGAAAAAAAAATTGTGCTGTTTTCCTGACCAGACACCTAATGGCTTTTAGAATGACACGTATGTGACTTGAGTGTCAGGACTGCAATGCCCTGACGTGGGCTAAAAGAATCAAAAGTGAACCCATCACAAAAAAAAAAAGAAAAAAGAAAAAAAAAAGAAGAAAAAAAGCAGAGTGGAACTTCGGCAGCAGAATCATGAGGTGCCTCAAGAAGTTGCTGTGTTGTGCTTATGTCAACTTTGGAAAAAAAAAAAAAAAAGAGGAGTGGTCAGTAAAATTGAAAAAAAAAAATTAAAGGGTGAATAAAAAACAACAAAAAAAAAAAAAATGTTCAGTGTTGTATGTATGTCCTTTCAGGTTACTAATGGTAGCATTGGGTATTCTTTGATATTAAGTAGATTACTTGAATGTCAATGTGTATTGATGTGAAATGCTAGCGTTTCCTTCTTCCCATTTTTCTTTTTTTAAGATTGTGGTCTGTAAAGAGTATCCTTGCATTTTGGAATATGTCCGTTCTCTCACTGTGTCCACACAGCTAGATGGGAGGGTTGGTGGCATGGCGGCGGGGGGGGGGGGGGGGGGGGGGGGGGGGGGGGGGGGGGGGGGGGGGGGGGGGGGGGGGATCTGGAATTACTTATTCCTGTGCCGAACCTGTCACGCTGTGATGTTAGTGATAAACACACCTCAGTCTGTCCTGGGATGTTGGAAGATGATGATGAGATGAGCTGTCGTGGGTTTCTCTGTCCATGATGTAATGGGCATTGTCATGAACTGCTGCGTTTCGTGAACAAAAGAGCTGAAGATGAAGTTTCCTGCTTTGAGTCCCTTCCCTTTGTTGTTCTCACTTTCTTTTTTATTGTCTGTCCTCTCTCTCTCTCTCTTCTCTCTCTCTCTCTCTCTCTCTCTCTCTCTCTCTCTCTCGCACGCCCCCCCCCCTCTCTCTCTCTCCTTGTTCCTTTTTTGTCCCCAATCTTTCAGAAGTAAGTCTGGACGTTTATTCATTTCACAGAGGGCAATTACCTTGGCTTTTGACAGCAAAGAGAGCACAACCGCTGATGATGACTCTTCATGGTTTTCTTTGCATTGATCTCTGTTCCCAGCTTTTGATTGGTCCCTACCTCACGATCACTGATCTCCTGTGGTTTTACCTCATTGGCCCAGATGTCCGCCATTGTCCCAAGAAACGGTTTCAGTCAAGATGATGACACTACAGTGACCGACAACCCGTTCTGTTATGTCCGAATGATTTCGGAACAGCTGCTGGTAATATTGAAGGGGATGTACGGAAGTCCGGTCGTGCTAAAAGGATACTTTCACACACACACACACACACACAACCCACACACACACACACACACACACACACACCACAACAACACACACACACAACCCACACCCACACACACACAACACACACAACACCACACACACACACACACACACACACACACACACACACACACACACACACACACACACACAGAGCCTTGTATCTGTTCTGGTGTTACGCAGCTGCAGTTGTGTAGAACTGACGTCATCACTCTCTCCATTTCAGTTCAGCACATTTTGAACTCTAATTCCAGCGTCTCAGGACGTGCTGTGCAGGCGAGGTTCGTCCCTGGTTTGTTCAACCTGGTTCTTCTCCTCAGCTTGGTGTGGACCCGCGCCCTGCGGGCATGGGATCTTTCTGGAGTTTCATTGTCGTCATTCTTCTTATTGGATTCCTTCCAGTCATGTGGAAATCATCCGTTTTCCTGCCAGTGAAGTCTTCTGCCTTTGCTGTGTTCATTCTGTGCTCTTGGCTGTTGTAGAGGGCTTTGTCCCCTTTTCTCTCCTCTGCTGATCATCATGTTTTGCTTCTCTTGTCTTCTCACATAGAGAGTTGATTTCTTTTTTAGATTTTTCTTGTATATGTATGTGGGGTGGGGGGAGGTGGGGGGGGGGGGGGGGGGGGGGGGGGGGGGGGGGCGGGGTCCTGAAACTTCATCTTTTGGAATTTGACAACTGTGGGCTGGCGGTCAAAATGGGTTAGAGCATGCAGCTGCGGAGTTGAAGATCATGAGTTCAAACCTCGTGTAGGGTCAGATCATTTACAGCTTGATCCACACATAGTGTGCAGCCAGCAGTCATTGGGTGCATGCTTCACTTCAGGGACGAAATTGGGTGGGGTTCAAAGAGGACTGGGCTGTGCTTTTTCCATAAAGCCTTCAGTTTAGGTTTTGTCTAACAGTTCACTGCCCATGCGGCCGTTAGGTTATGGGACGTTTAACCTGAAATCTGTCTGTGGTGTGTAAATGATGATTTAGGTTATGGGACTTAACCATAAATCTGTGTGTCTGTGGTCTGTACATGATGATTGTGAGTTATGGAACTTGAACCGTAAATCTGTCTGTGGTATATTAGTAGTAACTGTTTGCATACAAAACTCCCAAGTGTATCAGATGCTCTTTACAGATCATGATTTACAATGTGAATAGATTTTCTTTACAGAATTTCTCTCTCTCTCTCTCTCTCTCTCTCTGGCTTTCTGTCTCTCCCCCTGGCTCTCTGTCTGTCTGTCTCTGTCTCTCTCTCTCTCATTGTGTTGTGATTTTGTTGACGACTGTTGTGTTTGCGCAAGGCAAAACTTTTCACAGTTTTTGAAAGGTTGATGACTAATGCACTTTTGTCCTCACATGATGAGCAATGTTTGTTCAGAAAATCTTTGTTGTGACTTAGCTTCCATGTAGTTCATGAACGTTGATGCTGAAGAAGTTCATGGATAATCATCATCATCATCATCATCATCAATGTGTCCAGTGATCAAGATGAAATTGTTGCAGTCGTGCCAGGTCGGTTACTATCTTTCTTGTTGGGTGTGTACAAAGTGATTGTTAGTGGTGTATACCGTTCTTGTTTAGTGTAGATCCTGGCCACGTTATGTTGTACAGTATCGTTGAGAGATTTCATCTCCATGGTTTTACCTCTTAGCGTTTTCTTAGCGTTTTCAGTCAAATTGTTGGTTTAGTTGGGTTTGTGTTTCGTCGTGTTTTGTTTCTTCATCCTTTCCCCTAGCCCCCCCTCCCCCCCACCCCCATCCCCGCAAGTCCCCCTCTCCCTCCCTCCCCCAACCATTTGTTCCCTGTCTCTGTATTGTTATTGTTATGATTATTACAGTTATTATTATTATTATTATTATTGCAGTTGTGAGGTCAGAGTTATTTTAATCGTTTGTCCTCAACGTGTGAAATAAAATTATGTAAATTGTTCATAGGGATGGGTTTGGTTTTTTTTTTTTTTTTTTTTTTTCGTTTGTATGTGCCTCCAGATCGTTTTTCCTCTGTGTGTGTGTGTGTGTGTGTGTGTGTGTGTGTGTGTGTGGTCTTGGACTCGCTATCTTTCACTCTCCATAGTCTGTCTCTCCCCCCCCCCCCCCCCCCTCCCCCCAACTCCCTTCCGACCCCCCACCCCCACCCCACAGACACACTCACTCTGTCTGTCAGTCTCTGACTGTTCTTCATTCATATTTACACACACACACAGAGACTCGTGAGCATGTACAATTGTGCTCTCAAGAAGGACACAACTGAACACAGTAAAGATTTTTTAAAGCTTATCAATAGTTTTTAATATTCTTTACAAAATAAACATATTTCTATTTCAGCATTTAATCATAAAAAGAATATTCCAGTTATAGTATACATGTCAATATAGTTATCCTCCATATTTTGTGAAACATCCATATATATAAACATCAATTGAAAACTACATTTTTGTGTTAAGTATGTAACAATGTGTTAATGAATGGTTACAGGCTGTTTGACAAAGCTCATCTGCAAGGGAAAATTATAACCAAACTTCAAGTGTTGTACAGTTCTGAGAAACGCCACCGTCAAACTACATATAGGAAGATCAACAAGCAAGCAGTGTTTGACGGGAGTTTCCAACTGGAGAAGCATGTACCTTCCATTATTTCACAGCGTCAGAAAAAAAAAAAAAAAAAAAAAGAGAAAAAGAAAAAAAGCCCTTCACTCCCTTTGTTGCAAAAGACAATGATCAAAATGTTGCCCACAGTTAACTGGGGGTGGGGGGGGGGGGGGGGGGGGGGGGGGGGGGGCATTTTGGTCTGAATGCCTCTTGCCTACAAGTTTGACAGATGAGTGAGTACCACTGACAGTACCAGGGTGCTGGAGTTATATGCCTTTAATTGCTATAGGAAAGGAGTTCAATTTACAGTCTTAGTTTATTATTTACCGAGTGATGAAAAGTTCCAGATTTGAGGAACGCTCTTACATCAAGAGCTAGGGTTGACCTTGCTGGTGATTGCACGTGAACATCCGGGGAGTAAGGTACTTCATGTCTCGTTTATAACCCCACAGAATGACTGTGAAATGGGTCGGTGGTGCCGGGATATGCTGAATTTCACAACAGCTGGGCATGAATGGGTTAAAAGTTCTGATGTCACAATGTGGAACACAGACGAGATCATACGGAAGTGGAAACACTGTTCGCAAGCGAATCAATATCAGTGTCTCAGAGCGGACAGAACCGTGCCCGGGAAGCAGTGTAAATGCACAAGTCTCGCAGCCCATACTCGGATATAGTTCAGACCTCGATATGCGTCTGTGACGTTTTGATCAGCTGGTGGGCCCTAGTCAATGACCGACTGTCAGCTGCTATTATGCAACGGTTAGTGTCACAGATTTTGCGGGCTGTGAGGTCATCGGTTCGATTCCCATCACGGGCATTTTTGTCCCCAGCCAGCTCCCATTCTGAGGTAAGTTTTCTTTGGTCTCCAAGTGTTGTCTGGAACCACACTGTCGAGTTTCACCCACTTCACGGATGCGTCTTTGAGAGTATTACTCCAGTTTCCTGACCAATACTGCAGGTGTCATGAACCTAGGAAAAAAAAGAATCTGTATCTCTTGGGCCTGGTTGATGCTGAAATATATAACGAAATGAAGTATAAAATACAGGCCTGCCACATAGTCTGTGGCCAGAACGGAACCCAGGCAGCAGCATTTACATCATCCTCATCCCTATCGATCACACACACACACACACAAATAAATAAATAAATTAGAAAATAAATAAAATTGAATAAATAAATAAAAAAATCTCGGATTACATGGTCATTCATGCCCTGCTCTAATGGCAACCTCAGATTCGAGTTCATCTCCACGACTATGTTCTCGTGAGTTTGCGCCAAAGTCTTCACTTCTGGCGAGGTTCTTCGGACAGTCGTTGGATGGGCCTGGTGGCGCCTGTCAAAGGGAGACGATCACTCATGCTGGCTCCGTGATTATCAAACTTCTGTTGTCAGCAGGGATTTTTTTTTTTTTGGTGGTTGGCATAAGTTGGATCAGAACAGGCGCCACGGAATTAACTTGGTAATAGCGCAGTGTCTCCTCTGGTGGGTTTTCTCCTGATGATTTGATGTTGCTCCTTGTGGACTGCGGTGCTGAGGTTGCCAGACTGGTTGTGGTTGTGTATTGGGGAGCTGGGATGAATGACATGGAACCAGTCCCACTGGAGAAACAAAAAATGGGGTGGGGGGGGGGGGGGGGGGGGGGGGGGGGGGGGGGGGGGGGGGGGGGGGGGGTGTTGCATAGAGATGAGAAATCGACAGCAATGAAGGCTGAAAAGCCAAATATCTTGGATGCCTCCGAATGGTTGTGTCCGGAGGGAACCTGATAGCTTCTCTGAAAGTTCAGGCTTTCTTCACTCTTGCGGAGTTACCCATGCCGTCGACCCTCACCATCACCTCCATACAGTATGGGGTGTGTGGCTGTCTGGATGTCCCAGCCTCCTCCTCGGCTTTCACCCATGTGGTGGTGGGTGGTGGGACGGTTACAAGGTGACCTGCCGCACAGGCGACATGCCGGGCACGGGCATCCCGGAACACTCGGAACTCTTTACCATCTTGCCGCAGCAGGACCAGTGGGGACCGCCGGGATGTCCCGGCTCCCGTGACTGCAGCCTTGGTTCTGACCTCCTGCAACAGTGATCATGTGCATTTATGAACGACGTCAATGAATTTATCAAATAAGGCTGCCTTCCAAGAGAAAATGAACAGATTCAAGAGCATTCCCCGACCACTCCCCACACTTCGACCTCTCACCCCCCCGCCTCCCGCTGTCTCTTCCCGCTGTTTCTCTTTTTTTTTTTTTTTTTTTTTTTTTTTTTTTTGCTGTCCCAACGTCTGCACCACCTCAGAGGCAGTGCACCCACGCCGCTCATTTCGGCACCGTTCAGTGGCACCTGTTCTGATCTAACATACGCAGGACACCACCTACTAAGCCCCCTACTGACACAATAATTGCTTAGTCGCGGAGCCGGCGTGAGTGAGCTCTCCCTCCGGAGGGCGCCACCACGTCCGTCCAACGACAGCCCCCATGGACTCGCCGATACCGGTGACCCCGACGGAACCAAACCAAGGCCACAGACGTGGAGAGGACATCGAAACTGAGGTCACCATGAGAGCAGGGCATGAAGGCCACAGAATTTGAGACATTTTTTTTTTTTTAATGCTGATCGATGAGAATGAGGATGATTAAGATGATGCTACGGATTTCCATTTCGGTCTGAGACTACATGACAGGGCTGTACTCTACGCTTCCTTTCATAATATATCCCGCGTCAACCAGGCCCGAGAGATACAGGCACCTGCAGTGTTGGTCAGGAAATTTGAGCAACACTCTCAGAAAACGCATCCATTAAGTGGATGAAACTCGACTGTGTGGTCCCAGTCTTCCCAACTGAGTCCGCAGCAAACTCAACTCTGGTAGGAGCCGGTCGGGCAGAAAAACCCACAAATGTCCGGGCCGTAGATGTTCAGAATTGAAATGCGAATAGACAGGCAGGCATCAGGTATGACCCCCCCCCCCCCCCCCCCCCCCCCCCCCCCCCGAACTGACATATCGTTCGCCTGGACATTCTCAAGTAGAACAGACAGACAAAGCGGACCGACTGATTGATAATCATCATTCATGAGTAACAGACAAGCGAGGAATATTGCAAAATGATAAACAAGAAAGATCCTCAAGTGGAACAAAGTGACCGATTGATTGATAATCTTCATTTATGTGTGTAAGAGACAGACGAGGAATTGCAAATAATAAACAAGAAAGATAACTCTTACGCCTATGGCAAGACAATTACTCGTCCATAATTCCCAAATGAATGCTGCTCACGACACTGCTGTTTGCTCTGTGTGCCCTGTGTCTGTCTGCTCTGTGTGCACTGTGTCTGTCTGCCCTGTGTCTCTTTGCTCTGTGTGCCCTGTGTCTGTTTGCTCTGTGTGCCCTGTGTCTGTTTGCTCTGTGTTCCTGTGTGTCTGCTCTGTGTGCCCTGTGTCTGTTTGCTTTGTGTGCCCTGTGTGTCTGCTCTGTGTGCCCTGTGTCTGTCTGCTCTGTGTGTGCCCTGTGTCTCTTTGCTCTGTGTGCCCTGTGTCTGTTTGCTCTGTGTGCCCTGTGTCTCTTTGCTCTGTGTGCCCTGTGTCTGTTTGCTCTGTGTGCCCTGTGTCTGCTCTGTGTGCCCTGTGTCTGTTTGCTCTGTGTGCCCTGTGTCTCTTTGCTCTGTGTGCCCTGTGTCTGTTTGCTCTGTGTGCCCTGTGTCTGTTTGCTCTGAGTGCCATGTGTCTGTTTGCTCTGTGTGCCCTGTGTCTGTTGCTCTGTGTTCCCTGTGTCTGTTTTCTCTGTGTGCCCTGTGTCTCTTTGCTCTGTGTGCCCTGTGTCTGTTTGCTCTGTGTGCACTGTCTCTTTACTCTGTGTCTGTTTGCTCTGTGTGCCCTTTGTCTGTTTGCTCCGTGTCTGTTTGCTCGGTGTCTGTTTGCTCTGTGTGTCCTGTGTCTGTTTGCTCCGTGCTCTGTGTCTGTTTGCTCTGTGTGCCCTGTGTCTGTTTGCTCTGTGTGCCCTGTGTCTGCTCTGTGTATCTGCTCTGTGTGCTCTGTGTGCCCTGTGTCTGCTCTGTGTGTGCCCCTGTGTCTGTTTGCTCTGTGTGCCCCTGTCTGTTTGCTCTGTGTGCCCTGTGTCTGTTTGCTCTGTGTGCCCTGTGTCTGCATTTGTGCGAGGCGAACTGGTGGTGTACATCAACAGCGTTCGATTGGAGTCATGGGGGAGTAACTTCTGTGTGGTGTGTGTGTGTGTGTGTGTGTGTGTGTGTGCGTGTGTGTGTGTGCAGGGGTGGTGGTGGTAGGCGGTGGGTGATGTGGGTGTAGGGAAAAAAGAGATACAGAACAACAGGTGTTCACCTCTGTGTGTGTGTGTGTGTGTGTGTGTGTGTGTGTGTGTACCCATGCAAGCATGCATGCATCGTGTGTGCGTAAGGATGTACATTACACATATTACACACACATTCCCAAGATGGACTTACTGACACTGAGACAAACAGAGAAACGGACTAACAGACAAACAGAGAGACAGACGAATAGGCAGACGGACAGACAGACAGACACACTGACCAGGCATGACCCCCCTGCAGGCACAAGGCACGTCCAGCCGTCCCCCAGTGGCACAGACGGTGCAGCAATGCCACGCCCCCTTGTGTTGTCGCCATTGACCTTTCACCTTGAACTTGAACGGACTCTCCTGTTATCGGTACACGTGCACTCCAGGTTTAATTAACAGTGGTGAGCTGGTCCGTTAGTGCCATGCGGTGTGTGCGGCGTGTGTGTGTGTGTGTGTGTGTGTGTGTGTGTGTGTGTGTGTGATGGGTAGTGTGTGTGTGTGTGTGTGTGTGTTGTGTGTGTGTGTGTGTGTGTGGGTAGTGTGTGTGTGAGTGTGTGTTGGGTAGTGTGTATGAGTAAGTGAGTGAGTGTGTGTTGGGTAGTGTGTATTAATAGTGAGTGAGTGAGTGAGTGTGTGTGTGTGTGTGTGTGTGTGTGTGTGTGTGTGTGTGTGTGTGTGTTGTGTACGGCAATGATTTCATGGGGTCGTCGTCGCTCACCAGAAGTACAGAAACATCCTTTTTAGTAGTAAAAATAATGATTTAATGGGGTGGTCGCATCACAGAAGTACAGAAACAAGTTTTTTTTAGCAGAAATAGCAATGATTTCATGAGGTGGTCGCCCAACAGACATACAGGAAATATGTTGTGAGTAGTAACAGTAATTATTTCATGGGGTGGTTAAACCCATAGAGATACATGATCACGTTGTGAGTAGTAACAGTAATGATTTCATGGGGTGGTCGCCCCACAGACATATAGGAACACGTTGTTAGCAGTAACAGTAATGATTTCATGGGGTGGTCGCCCCACAAATAATACAGAAACACGTTGTGATTAGTAAAAGCAATGGTGTCATAGGGTGGTCGCCTCACAGATATACAGGAACGCATTGTTAGCAGTAATAGTAATAATTTCATAGAGTGGTCGCCCCACAGACATACAGGAACACGTTATGAGTAGTAATTGTAATGGTTTCATAGGGTAGTCGCCCCACAGACATACAGGAACACATTGTCAGCAGTAATAGTAATGATTTCATGAGGTGGTTGCCCCACAGACATACAGGAACACATTGTTAGTAGTAATAGTAATGACTTCATGAGGTGGTCGCCTCACAGACATACAGGGACACGTTGTGACTAGTAACAGTAACAGTCTCATGGAGTGGTCGCCCCCCACAGAAGTACAGAAACACGTTTCAGCAGTAGTACTAATAGCAATGATTTCATGAGGTGGTCGCCCCACAAACAAAACAGGAACACGTTGTGGATGGTCACGGCGATGACCGTCATGGAGTGCTATGGAGACGCACCTTGACCGGCTGACCGTCCACGGCGACGTGCAGGAAGTGGGAGCCGGACTGTACCGGGGTGAACTTGAGGCTGTAGGAGCCGTTCTTCTGCAGGGTCACCGTCACGGGGAAACTCCTGCCAGGAACACAGAGGGACAGAATGTGTCAGACTGCTGTCGTCATCATCATCATCATCATCATCATCATCATCATCATCATCATTATCGTTATCATTGTTATTACTGTCGTCATTATCATACTCCTTATCATTATTATCGTTATTACTATTATCATCATTATTATTGTTTATCATTCTCATCATTATCATTATCATCATCATCATTATTATTATCATTATCATCATTCTTGTTGTTGTTGTTGTTGCTGCTGCTGCTGCTGCTGCTGCCAGCTCAGCTGACTATATAGATCTACTCAGGTCTGAAAATATTTTATTCTTGAGAGGAAAAAAAAAAAAAAAACCGCCTTGGCTTAAGGCTGTGTCATGCCAATTAAGATAGAACACCAATGCTACATCAAAATGTTGTTATGCTCTGCATAGTTATGCGGGGATTGTCTTCAGTTGTGACAAGCTCCTGGCATAACATTATCAGTCTCCAAAATCCCCCGAAGTCGGAGTGTGGCTGCCCACGTGGCGGGGTAATCAAAAACGGTCACACACACGTAATGTTCTCATCCCCCAGCTGATGCATTTGTACCATAGTGTTCAAGTACTTCGGCTGTTTGGATGATCCCTGGAGTCTTTTAGCCAGGGTACGACAACAACAACAACAAACAACAACAACAAATCCTCAACGCCTCTTGCAACAAAACTATTATGACGGGTTAGCTGAGCTGAGTTCAATTTTATTTGGGTCGCCAGAATTGTTCATTTGGTGAAGCACCCGAACTCGTGACCCCGGCGACCTGGTGTGGCGGGTTCGAATCTCCACAGGTTCCTTACGACACAGGGAGATTGTTCCCTCGGAGTTCACATTGTTTCTGACTCCATTGCCCGAAAAATCCCTTCGAATGGGGACTAATACACACCGAGATTCTGCAGTGTCAATGCACGCATAACATTTTGCACCCACATAAAAAAAAAAAAAAATCCCATCTCCAACTTCCGGAAGAGCTGGCCAGTCTGGCCTTTGGTATGGATGACACTTAGACACACAGCATGCATCATCTGTGAAAAAAAAAAAAAAAAAAAGAGAATGAATGAAAAATCGAGTCACTCGACTGCATAGCACCAGCAGGCAGGCCGCTCTTCAGTCAATTCTACTGGAGTACGGTTTTTTTGAAGCGCTTAGAGCTGGGTCTCCGAGCAAGGAGAGGCGCTATATGGAAGTACTCTCAATAATGATTTGCCATTGAATTAACAACCCGCCCACCCCCATCCCTCCCTCTGGGCGTGTCGAGCGCATCCAAGTATTCATCAACTAGTTTGGTCGTCGTCTGCCGGAGAAACTGCCCCTGTGTGGATTTTCTGTGTGTGAAAGCAGCCAGTCGATACCAGAAAGTGGGTGCCATCACGGTCTGGTGACGTTGAGTTGGGAAAAGGGCGGGGTAGTAGGCGGGAGAGTCCATTTTTTTTGTTTAAAAGAACAGAACAGTCCATGTGCACAGGTTGAAGGGAGAAGGGTTCAACTAACTCCACTTTTCAGCCAAGATGGCCAAAGAATGGCGCAGAAGATCCAAATAAACGAAATGTAAATTGTTAACACTGACAAATCCACATCCCATGCTCTTTCCTCCACGACGCTTTTCCTTTCCCCCAACACACACACACACACACTCACTCTCTCTCTCTCTCTCTCTCTCTCTCTCTCTCTCTCTCTCTCTCTCACACACACACACACACGCACGCACGCAGGCACGCACACACATTAACTTCCTTACTGACCCCCTTAAAAACAAACAAACAAAAAACTACACTGAACAAAAAACCACCCCAAGAGAAGAAGAACATAATGAAAAAAAAAAGGAGGAAGCTTTTTGGATAATACGTGACCTGTCCGACACTCGATTATCTTCTCTTGGATGTGCGGCTTCATTGGAAAGTCACAAAGCACAACAGATTGATAACAAGTTTGCGTGCCTTTAACAACGGGAGAGGGAAATGTAGCAACACTTCGGACACGTTCACTTGAATTCACCAACAGTAGAGGGCAAGAGTGTGGGAAGGGAAATAACTGAAGGTAAACATGCTCTGAGAGAGAGAGAGAGAGAGAGAGAGAGAGACAGAGAGACAGAGAGACAGAGACAGAGAGACAGAGACAGACAGACAGAGAGCGAGGGAGGGGAGTTTCCAAGGTAAACCCACCTGATGGACTGGTTCTGGAAGATGAGCCAGGCCTTGATCTGCACGTCTTTGCCATTGTACTGGGCGCCATCTTCGCTGTTTACGCACAGTACCACTGAGCTCTCGTGGCCCACCCGTGCAGCAGTGCTCAGACCTGCAAGAGGAGCATCAACGTGACAAGTTTTACGCCTATATTGAGAGAAGGTTCACGGAAGTTAGTGAATTGCGTAAACCAACGCACAGGGCAGAACATTATAATTACCTTTTTTTTTTTTTTTTTTTTTGTGTCTGCAGGTACACAATTTTTGCCCACCCATCAATCGGGTGATAGGCTGAAATTCTGTAGAACACTGACGAATTAACAAACAACAAAATCAAAACTTATTGCCGTCGGTTAATTTGTCAAGAAGTGACCAAAATGAGATGACCTGCGCGCTTCATTTTAACTGACAAACTTGATGTCATAAACGGTATCTCAAATTACAGCTTGGAGAAATAAACTCTGGGGTTGTTGTGATAATCATGCGACATCAGCAAAAATAATACCGAACTTTCTTTTCTTCCCCCCCCCCCCCCCCCCCGGCAGATGTCTAAAAAGTTCTTTCCCGGCTGGCATGTCGCCGAATTAACCACTTGCCTGGAGAAGGTGTTCACCTGCCGGGGGCATTCGACCATGGCATGCGGTACAATTATCAACCCTTAGAAACAAGGCAAGAGTAAGGCAAGCCACTGGACCATGCGAACATCCGGTTGTCCACAGTGAAAAGAAGGAAAATCAAATGGTATGGTCATGTATTCAGATCAGCAAGGACCTGCAAAAACCATTTTCTACAAGAAACGGTGCAAGGGGGCAGAAGGAGAGGAAGAGATGGGAGGACAACATCAGTGCATGGACTGGCCTCACACTCAGCAGCTGCCCAGGAGCGTCTGAGAACCGGGAGGAGTGGAGGAAGCTGGTTGCGAAGTCTTCTGTGGCGGCGCCCCAACGGTCTTCAAGACTCCGGGATAGGTGATGGGTGATAGGTGATGGGTGATAGGTGATGGGTGATAGGTGATGGGTGATAGGTGATGGGTGATGGGTAATAGGTGATGGGTGATAAGTGATGGGTGATAGGTGATAGGTGATGGGTGATAGGTGATGGGTGATAGGTGATAGAAACAAACGGGAGAGCTGGCTCTACCAGCGTTCCGATCAGTTATGATAGACTCTTCTGCTGTTAGATCTAAGAAAACGTCAACGCTAGCTGTATTGTTGTTGTCGTCGTCACCGTCGTTGCTGTTGTTGTTGCTGCTGTTTGTTGTCGTTGTTGTTGTTGTTTGAATTACTTGGTGCATTAGAAAAAAAAAGTTTGATGTCTTCCATAGCCCTGTGCGATGGGCAGAACTTAAAAAAAAAGAAATTAGGTGGACATGGCTGGTTCAGTGCTCGTGTGTGTGTGCGCACGGGCGGGAGGGAGGGGGGAGGGAGGGGCAGGGGGATATAGGACTGTGTATGAATGTGTATCCCCCACCCCCCCCCCCCCCCCCCCCCCTCCCCTTCTGTCTTACTTCTCCTGTGAACTCACCTCCCTCTCTATCTCTCATTCCTTCTTCCTTCCACACTAATACTCTGTCTCTTCCTTATTCAACCACGCGCGCGCACACTCCTGCATGCGCACACGTGTGCGAGTACATGCACATATGCATGCGCAGGCACACACACACACACACACACACACACACACACACACACACACACACACACAAATACACACACTCACACACATACACACACACACACACACAAATACACACACTCACACACATACACAAAATCACACACACACACACACACACACACACACACGCACACACACACACACACACACACACACACTGAAACCAATTTACTGTCAGATTAACTCATAGTTGTACTCTCTCTCTCTCTCCTCTCTCTCTCTCTCTCTCTCTCTCTCTCTCTCTCTCTCTCTCTCTCTCCCTTGATGAAGGGAAGCTAGGAGTTTGTACCTTGTTCTATTTCGTTTTGGTTTTGTTGAGTGGCGCAAAGGTTTAGAGGAAAGAGGATGTATACATGGAAGAGAGAGAGAGAGAGAGAGAGAGAGAGACAGACACAGACACAGACACACAGACAGAGTCAGAGACAAAGGCAGAGACAGACACAGACACAGACAGGCAGACTGACCGACAGGCAGGCAGGCAGGCAGATAAACATAAACATATAGACAAACAGACAGACAGACAGAGAGACAGACAGAGGCCTGCAGGCAGAGAGAGAGAGAGAGAGAGGGCGATAAAGGATCTGGCATACGAATGGAGCAAACAACCGATAGTAGAGAAGCAAACCAGTTAAGCAACAGGTGAACGTCGCAGGCTTTGTCTCCCAATCAGAAGGACGTTAACAGAATCGGACCAATCACGTAACCCAACACGTACAATAGGGTGGTTTTAAAGTGAGGTGACCCGCAGGCGGAAAT
>JADBJO010008654.1:67500-72500 GCA_016801955.1 Conus betulinus
TCCCCTCTCCCCACCGTCCCCACAACCTCCGTATTCATCCCCTCCCTGACTCCCCCCCCCCCCCCCCCCCCCCCCCCCCCCCCCCCCCCCCCCCCCCCCCCCCCCCCCACACACACACACCCCTTGTGAAAAGAGCGGATTAGGCATCTCCTCTCTCCCTCCTCCCCACTTTTCCCCCAACCCCTGTATTCATCCCCTACCTGACCCCCACCCCCCGCCCACACACACACGCCCTTGTGAAAAGAGCGGATTATGCATCTCCCTCCCCACCGTCCCCCCAACCCCCGTATTCATCTCCTCCCTACCCCCATCCCGCCCGCTATCGTGGACGAAGTGATTCCCCCCTCCCCAACTCCACTCTATACACAAAATAAGTAAATTGATTAAAACAAACAAAATAAAAACGAAAATAAAACAGAATGAAGGCAATTACATTAAATTAACTTAATAAAATGAAATAAAATTGGTCAGGCTCCGTAGCCACAGGTGAGAGTACAAGACGATCAGCACTGAAGAAAAGAATCTTAACAAATGGTTTCATCAACTGATGGAAAGAAGCTCGTAGATTATTCGTTGACCTGCTTCCTGCTGATAATGAATTCTCTTTTCTCTCGGTGGCTACGCCGCCTGTCCTAGTTTATTTCATTTCATTCGTTTCATTGAAATTTTCTTCAGTTATGCTTTGTCGTGTGTGTTGTTGATTGACATGTTGTTCTAGCAATTGCAACATCACAATAGTTTCATCAGTGTTGAGAGCCCACGTATTGCCTCCAGGCAACTATGCTTCAAATGTTATGCAGTATAATGCTCTCAACACAATGCGACAATGCAGAATGTCCATACTCACTTGAACAGTTCCCTGCTCAGGAACTGGCAGTCGTGATCTCGGTGGTCCATCACCACACAGTCCCGGCACACCGGCAGGTCACACGACAGACAATACAACTTCAGCTCCTCTTCAGGATGCAGGCTGCAGAAGATCTGCCGAGATGGCGGGACCCGCATCTGCACGTGATTCTTCCCTTTCCTCCGGTCAGCTGCGGCGCTGGAGCAGGGACTTTCATTGCTGGAGAGACCGAGACCTTGTGACGGGAGATGCTCTGACGCAGACATGATGTCGAGGACTTGATGACGTTTGGTTTTCTTTTGACGTCGATGTGAGAGTTCACACAGAGAACACAGGTTCTCCGCACAGTCCACGCATCTGGCGGTGATGACAGAAGAGTTGCCATGGTCACCACAAGAATCACATTCTTGCCTGACCACCCCTCTGTGGGTGGATTCATAGTGGGCAACTCGTCTTTCCACGACAAAGTTCCTAGGTAACTCGTCCAGCGTACCCGACACTTTCGTCTCTTTCAGACACGTAGGGCACAGAACAACCCTGTCAGAATCCACCTTTCCATTCTGGTCTTCATACACACTGTAGAACTCAGAGGACCTGCGACTGCTTCCAGACTTCTGGCTGAAAGAGGAGGAAGAAGTCGAATCTTGCACAGGACTCGGGGAGAGGAGTTCTCTGGGTTCTGGCTCTTTTGAGGCGTTGGAGCGCTCCTCCACAAGGTTGCTGGGATACGTCTGAAGGTTGGTGATACACGTGGAGCAGAAGGTATGCAAGCACGGTAAAATCCGAGGGTTACGGAACAAATTCGTTGCAGACCGGCAAGTGATGTCTTCGATGGGATTCTTGTGCAGTGCTAGCAGGGACGGAGATTCTTTCAAAGTCTGAGGAATCTCACACGCTGGAAGATTGTTTTCACTTCCTGAGAGTATGCTGCCTCTGGCGCTTTCAGCTTTCCCAAGGACTTCTTGTAAATTGGTTCCAAAGCTTACCCGGTTTGAGCTGGAGTTTGATGATTTGGTTCTGAGTGTCGGCGTGGAGGGCTCTGGGTCTGACGTCACTGCCGTGCTAACAACACTAGACCTGTTCTCAGGACCGGCATCATTCGCGCTGTCATCACGACCCTTGGGGTCAAGGTCAGTGGCATCCAAAATGCGGTCAAACGCGTCAGCGAATGGAAGAGTTTCGTAACTACCGTCACTGTCTACCATTGGACTGGTGCTGCTGGGGCGAGACTCTTTATCACAGGGGTCGACATGTCCCGTCGTACTGCTTGAATCCTCGTCTCTAACGTCTCCATGCGTGGTCGTGTCGTGAGCCACTTCAGTCTCCTTCGTTTCTCCATGTTTTTGCTGACATCTACGGCGCTGCCCGAATTGCTGTGGACTATTAAGGAGCCGGAGGAGGATGCACTGTTCCTACACGACCTTCCCGAGGGTCTGGTGTCTGCGTCCAGGGAGTTGTCGGACCTGCCCATGTCCTGAACGCTGTCGGTCTTGCTGTGCCTGTTGGTGGTGGTGAGGGAGGAGGTGGAGGACTCCAAACTGGGACTGGCTTGGGAGCAGGTGTTGTCTACCTGACCAGAGGAGACTCTCCACTCTCAGACAGGTCAGCAGAGACACCAGCCACGGTTTCATGGTCATGCGTGGTTTCGTGTGCTATCTCATCGTAATGACTCTCACTGTCTCCATCCGTGTCGTCCACATCTGGTGGGTGCTCAGTTGACCGCTTTGCTTCTAATGAAGAGGTTTTGCCTTCGACGCTCTCTGATGATGAGCTCAAACCCATGACTCACTGTGTGTGGTGAGAATGCAGCGCGGCCTCCTTTTGAGTATGACCTTTCGCCACGTGATGAGTGTCCATCGTGACCTTGAGAAGAGGCAGCGGCGTGACTCGTCTCGTGCGATGACGTGGTAGCGTGCTTTTTCTTTGATGACGAATGTTTCGATGACGAATGTTCAGTTCTGGTGCTTTTTGATGACTCTTTGGTAACGATGGGTCCATTCTTACCTCTGGTTTCAGAGAGTCGACCGCTTTTTTCTGCGGAAAGAGTTTCTTCTCAGCCTCGACAGTCCTGACGAAAAGACAGACATGACTGTCGGTTGATTGATGTGAACTTTGCAGCCGTTAGCTTCATTCAGTATCAACAGATCGGTCGTTCACAGCCTAAACGCACATCCCGTCAAACGAACATGTGTTCATTTGGAACTGCAGTTTTAATTTTCTGAAGTCAAAACTCTGAACAAAGAAGTGGAGGAAATAGAGTATGCCCTACAGGCCAATAATTCAGAGAAATTAAGCCAGAATAATGTGCTGGACATGATAATTTTCTGCATTCTGATTCCCCCCTTGTCTGAAATCTTGTAGTTCTATTAACATGCGTTGCTTTCAGTTGTTCGCGTGGTAACATCTAGACACTGTGTGATGTTTCCCCTTCACATAATAAGCTCTTCTATGCCGATGGCGATGCACAGACAAACGGAACAGAATCACTGCCAAGGCTTCCACAGCTGTGAAATTTCATTTCACTCCGCCATATGTTAGAACGTAACATTTACAGGCAATCCGTTCATATTTTGTGACGGCACTAAGCTATCCCTGGTCTGAAAGTCCCCTGGCATTTTTTTCCCTTCCTGCTGTTTCTGTTGCTAACGCTGTTGCCTCTGACTGTCACTGATGCTTTTCGCTGAGTAGAAAAACGCACAATTTATTGATGCTCTCTTTCCTCTGCATCTTTATTTTTTGGAGAGACAACTTTCAAATTCTTTTGTCGTTTTTTGTCTTCGCCGTTTGGGTGCACTGCCCTTGGTATGTTGAACAAACGTCTGTGTCGAAGGCACGTTAAACAAAACCTGTCTGTCTCAGGTGTGTTTCTCAAACTTCTCTCTGCCTCAGGTGATTATACAAGCCTTTCTCTGTCTCAGCTGGATTACGTAAACCTCACTTTCATGTGAATTATCGAAAACTTTCTGTCCGAGATGTAATATGCTCCCCTCCTCTTTTAGCCGAATGATATTCATCTCTGTCTCATAGTAATTATAGATAAACTTGTCTCGTGTAAATCCCGGTTTTAGATGGGTTATCTGAATTTAAACCATTCTCTGTCTCAGCTGAGCTGTACGAACTTCTCTCTCTGGTTGACTTATATAGACCTTTCTTTGTCTCACTTGGGTGACAGAAAGCTCTCTGTCTGTAATCTGCCTTATGGTGACAAAGCTCTTTCACCCCTTGGTGTGCTTCAGGGATACGAAAGAAGGGGCCTGGAATTTCCTGACAGTTCTGCTCTTCATCTGACTGATCGAAAACCTGAAAAAAAACACAGAAAAAAGAAGTTAAATTCACATGTTATTTTCTATATTGTTTCAGGTTTGGTCACATTTATAACTAAAACGTCTATTAAGAAGTTTGCTGTGATGTGGAAGAATATATGTACAACAGTCAAAAACTGGGGGTGTTTCTAACTAAAACGTCTGTTAAGAGGTTTGCTGTGATGTGGAAGAATATATTTACAACAGTCAAAACTAGGGGTGTTTCTAACTAAAACGTCTGTTAAGAAGTTTGCTGTGATGTGGAAGAATATATTTACAACAGTCAAAAACTAGGGGTGTTTCTAACTAAAACGTCTGTTAAGAAGTTTGCTGTGATGTGGAAGAATATATGTACAACAGTCAAAAACTGGGGGTGTTTCTAACTAAAACGACTGTTAAGAAGTTTGCTGTGATGTGGAAGAATATATGTACAACAGTCAAAAACTGGGGGTATTTCTAACTAAAACGTCTGATTCATCCCTTCAAAAAACATTGGTTTTTTTTGTTATGCGGCAACCAATGATGGAATCTCACACAGCAGTGTGTAATCCAGCCTGTGTCAACTGGTAGTGCGCACGGGGGTCTTGGTGACCTCGTTACCGCGCGGGATAAAAAGTGCAAAGTTGCGTTAACTGTGCCTGTTTTGCATCAAGCTTGCTGGCGACACAAGATGTGTAAAATGAAAAATTCTTTTTTTCCCGTGCAAGAGCAGTCTCTCAAGTGAGTTTTATGCCCCTTCTTTTGGCTGTTTAAGCGCGGGGTTGGGTTACTGTCAGCCCTTTTCTCACCATGCCACCACGAAGAAAACTTAGCACCTTTTGACAAACCAGGGCGATTGCGTGGATACAAGA
>JADBJO010008655.1:0-43185 GCA_016801955.1 Conus betulinus
CGAACACACTGAAGCCGCTTGAAGAGGCCATGCTTCTGTACGAATAACCGAGCAGAAAAACAGAAGGACATTACAGACAGTGCTAGATAAGCCATCAACCACAGAAATCCCGGTATGCCCATACTGCAATAATCTTCACATGACGAAATTTCGTCTCTCGGGTCGTGGCAACGTGCACATCGAAGTCGTAAGGGAGGGACCTCCACGCAGCATAGTTTGTAGTTTCGGGGGTGGATATGACGCAGATAGGAAAGACCCTGGAAGATATCGTGTGTGGAAACAACGTCACAGGACTACCGTCCATGAGAAGGTCGGTCAACAGAGGCGTCAGCTGAAAACCTTCTTCACCGATAGTATGGATGGCAGTGAAGGTTAAATTCAGTTTTCTGCAAGCGAGAAAACTGCTCAAAAGCTCTAGAATCCAATTCAGTGAGTGTTGTAGATGACAAATCTATAGTTGTAAGTTCTCTGTTTTGGATACTAACAGAAGCAACATGACAGACAGATGCTATTGGATTCTAGACAAGTAGAGCGACTGTACGTTTTTCTAAACGAAGAAAAGAAGTCAAGTTGACAAACTGCAGATTGTTGTTGCTGAGGTCAAGGACCCTCAGATTCCTCAATGTTATTTCAGGCAAGTCAGTGAGGTGACACTTAGCAAGAACCAGATAAATCAGATAGACATTATTCTCTACGTCTGTCAGTGTCATGCCAGAGTCTGTGGCGTCCAAAGATCTGATTTCAGGGAAGAGTTCTGCACGGAAAACTCTGAGGGCATAACAAACTGTGAACTTGACAGAGGCAACCTGCAGGACAGATCACATCACACCACAGTTCGTCATCATACAGTGGACAGTGAGGCCAGCCATCACACATGTGGTCACTATGCAAGCATATAGCATTGAAAGTCTGCATCGATAAACCCTGGACACGTCATCTCCTCACACCCTGTTCGTCCTGGTGATCTATACAGTCATACATCCATTGCATCGTGTGTGCACCGGCAGACAGTCATTGTACTCACCATGGCAACGGTAGTGACTGTCAGGACACGACTGACTGGAATTCATTGGAACGATGGTGAAATATCTGATGCCGTCAAACATGATCAGAGCGGGAGGTGGGAAACGTTTTACAAACGGGCTGCTTTGCAGATCTGAATTTGTCGCAGCGGTTTTCATCCGATTCATCCTGACAGTGGGCTATTTGATCACACACCTGGTGGTAGGGCAAACATTGCCCATTTGCACATGTAAATGTATTGGTGCATGGTGTATGCTGACAAAATGATTCGTCACTTGAATCGGGGCAGTCAGCTATGGAATCACACACCAGAAGATATGACAGACTGCTGACGTCATCACTGCAGGCAAAGATGGAGATACCTGACGGTATTTGAGTCCCAGACACCTGCATGCGATTTCTGTTGAGAATAATAACAGCGAAATGTATGCCCCTCACGACACACCTCATGTCTCTGGGAACCACAGTGCACAAACGTGAATGTCACGTGACCCTCATGGCACACTGTCATATCGTGTCGTCCTTTCAGAAACCGAAAATGTGTGTGCTAGCAAAGACGATTTCCTTGTGGTAACGAAAGCTTTGTCCACTTGCATTCTTCATCCCTTGACATACTGGTATGCCGTTGGACTCAACTTTGTTTTTCTTTCAGAGACATTTCTTCAAGGTCAAGACAAAAATTAGTGATTTGACCATGATGCCTGTAGGGATTATAGACTAATCGACGATCAAAAGTATGGTAAAAGACTGTTTTCTTCCTATGCACTATATGCTTATACATCTCAGGCAAAGACAGATCGTTCCAAAACAAATTGGTTGCAAGTCTATCCATGACCCCAGAATCTCTCTGTGAGATTTACCGCTGATCCTGCCATACGGATCATACAGACAGGAAGGAAAATCCAGCGCGCCTCCCAACAACCTCTCACACAGATGGGGACTGTAGTCACGCAAGAAATCCCAAAGAAATGTGTAGCAACGGCCACACAACGCCACCATTCCCTTACAGTCTGCACTGCTGAAGGGGCAGTGTTCTGTTTCATCTCGTCCATCTTCACACTCTGTCTTCAGGTTACAGTCCACGTGATGGTGAAAGCTGGCATAGCGTTCCACTGAACAGTTCAACAATCCAGTCGACAGTTGCTCAGGCGCTGTACTTCCAGGAAAAAGGGAAAAAGAAAAAGCGAAAGCAGTCCGAGTTTGTTTCGTTGATGCAAGTCATTCTTGGAATAAAAACAATGAAATGTCCACCCTGGGGTAAACTTTTGTATGTTTACAAAATTAGAGAGCGGAACGACTGAGGTAAAAATGCTCGGATATTTCTGGGATGTAGGCCTTGACGACAACGTCATGCACATTTCCTGCAAGTCGCTTGAAAGTGTACACGAGCGTATGCCTACCGGAATAGCTCAGTTGGTAGAGCGCCTGACTCGCAATCTTGGTGATCCTGGGGTTGCGGGTTCGAACCTCCGCCGGGGCGTTTCGGTACAGGGGGATTTTTCCCTCGGAGTTAACATTGGTTCTGACTCCATTTCCCATACAGTCCTTCGAATGAGACTATAAACCGAGTTTCCGTGTGTGAACGCACGCATAACATCTTGCACACACGTAAAATCCCATCACCAACATTCGGAAGAGTAGGCCATTTGGCCGTTGGTATGGATGACACGTTACACATAGCATGCACCCTGAGTGAGAAATGGAAAGAATGAAGGAAGTAAGGAAAATGAGTGATCGATATTGAACGATACTGACCGGATGAGACGGAAACGACTGAATGAAGCGCCGAGGATGGTGAGTAGGGGGAGGGGGGGGGGGAGGTCAGGCC
The DNA here is from genome assembly GCA_016801955.1 of Conus betulinus. NCBI lineage: Eukaryota > Metazoa > Mollusca > Gastropoda > Neogastropoda > Conidae > Conus > Conus betulinus. The sequence continues at coordinate 2,852 of JADBJO010008655.1, forward strand.
ATTGGATGCTTTGAGTTGACATTGATTGAAGAGAGTGAAAAACACCACAACCAACCAAACAACCCAAACAAAACCATCGTTAGGGGAGATTTGTTGAGATATTATGAGGATGGGGAGTAGGTAGGGAAGTGAGGGGGGTGGGGGGGTAGAGGTTTGTGCAGCGATGAACACATAGCGGCCTCATTTTTGTTCATTGGAATTCCCCTTCATCTGCCTCACATCAAGACAGCATGTTCATGATGGTCTGAGCATCCACAGCTGGACCTCCTCCTCCTCTCTCCTCTCACCCCCCTCCCCGCCTTCTCACTGCTGTCTTCCAAGTTCCAAATACTTGCGGGGAAAAAGTGACACCCCCCCCTCCCAACACACGACAAAAATGCAGGAAAGCAAAGCAACGTGCACGCGCGCGCACACATAAAGATGGTCCTTTCGTATATATTATGTAGATTCAGTAGTAAGTAAATGATTGACTCACTTAAATGTCACCTCACAAGTATAATAAATGTGTAAGAAACTATAAGTGATTACTTATTGGACTCTTCGATGAAGAAAGAAAGAATTCATAGGTTAATACTGGTGATTCGAAAATGTTTCTAACGGTACATGTAGAAGCACGTGTATAAATTGTTTGATAGCGGCATATGAAAATAATATATGATCAACTGTGATGCTCTGTCCACAAACACATGAAGCATTTTTTTCACTAAATTTTGTTGTAATAGCATCGACTTTCCACTCATACATGAAGGTCGATAACTTTTCTGCTGATGTGGGAGTGTGTTTTAAAGTTTGCCGTACTAAAATCTGTGTAAATAAGCTTTTCGTGAGACTTTCTGAAGGAATTCTGGAAAATGGTTCCAAGCAAATGATTCCACTATGCTATATTGTTCTTGAACGAAAAGTGGAAAATTCATCCGGAGAGACTCGAACTATATTTGCACCTTTTTCTTGTTTTCACAGCTCTGTCTACTTTGTCGATATAATAAAACGAACAATGTGACGGTATCCAGCAGAAAGTAGTTGCCGTGCCTTGTATAGAGAGAGTATAAATTAAACTACTAATTTCAATGATCATTTCTGATCTGTTCTGCAGTTTTAATGATTTCAGTGCCTGAAGCACAGACTTTGAAGCAACACAAAAAATGTACTTGGAATATAGATCGTGGGAAATTTAGAAGATAATTTAACGCTATTAACATTGCAGTATGTTCCGCAGTAAAAACTGATTTATTTCTCTGTTTTTAAATCAGGTATCAAATAAACAGGGCCCGCATTTTTCTGAATTAATGACCCAACTGTGTATAGTTTTAAATGATTTGGATACTTCTGTTCAATATAAGATTTAGCATTTCTTGCCACTACATTTATATTGTCCTTCTTTTTAAAATCAGTGTGGTCAATATTAAAATGGTGCCTTTGAAGTTCCCAGGGTGGTGTAGGGAAAAAGGACGGCCTTGCAGCTATAGACTTTTCGTCAACAGTAATGCCGCGCGGCTCGCCTAAGCTCAGATGTATACGTTGCCAAAGTAATCTGTGTGGACATTGTTTTTTTTGCGCGAACACTCGATATCTGATGTAATTTTAATCTCATTTTTTCACATCATTCTTAACTGGAAAGCTTCTGATCACAAATTTGTGTTGTAGCAGCCACTTCCCTCTGATCATCTAAGGGTAACATTTGAGCCTCATTATATGTTCGAAGACAAGATGCATGGGTGGGAAGACCCATTGCAAGTTTGAGCGCTTTGCATTCTACACTTTGAAGCTTCTTTAACAGATATTTTGGAGTACTAAAAAACACTTCTTGCGCGCGTGCGCGCGCGCGCGTGTGTGTGCGTACATATGTGCATGCATGTGTGTGCGTGCCTGCCTTGTGTGTGTGTGTGTGTGTGTGTGTGTGTGTGGTGTGTGTGTGTGTGTGTGCGTGCGTGCGTGCGCGCATGCGTGAGCGCGCGCGCGCGCAAGCGTGTGTATGTGTGCGTGTGTGCGCGCGCGAGCGCGTGTGCCTCTGTGTGTGTGTGTTGTGTGTGTGTGTGTGTGTGTGTGTGTGTGTGTGTGTGTGTGTGTGTGTGTGTGCTTCTCCATATCTGATTGCATGATCGGCACACACACACACACACACACACACACACCCACACACACACACACACCACACACACACACACACACACACCCACACACACACACACACACACACACACACACACACAATCACATTACCATGAAAATCCGTTTTTCCTGACAAATCTAATAACATGTGGCATGTTTTTTGTACTCCCGGGAACGAAGAAATGCTCTCTCTCTCTCCTCTCTCTCGTCTCTCTCGGCTTCCTCTCTCTCTCGTCTCTCTCCCTCTCTCGTCTCTCTCTCTCTCCTCTCTCTCTCTCTCTCTCTCTCTGTGTGTGTGTGTGTGTGTGTGTGTGTGTGTGTGTGTGTGTGTGTGTGTGCGTGTGTCCGTCCGTGGTCAAAATGTGTTTTTACTCGCTCCAATAAAACTACTGGGCCGATCTTTCTTAAAATTTGTAGTATATTCATTATGGTCACGGATGATGCCCGATGTTTTTATTTTACCGTTATAGCCGTTACTAAGGGCTGTAACGGCCCATAACGGTTTTTCTTCTTTATGGAATATCTCAGAAAGTATACTTGGCCGATCTTTCTGAAAATTTGTAGGGGTGTTCATTATGGGTCACGGATCATGCCTGGTGTTTTTATTTTACCATTATAACCGTTACTAGCGGCTATAACGGCCCATGATGTTTTTTTTTTTAATGGAAAATCTCAGAAAGTTTTTTGACCGATCGTTCTGAAAATTTGTAGGTATGTTCATTATGGGTCACAGATGATGGCCGATGTTTAACAGAATAGCCGTTACCAACGGCTATGACGGCCCAAAAGGGTTTTCCTCTTTATGGGAATATCTCGCGCGTATTCAAGATAAACTGGGAGTACGTTTACATGCTTTGCATCTTGTTGTTTTTGATCTGGATTCAGTTGTCATGACTTCACACAAACATGTCGGAAGAAGGCGGCGAATTCTGTTCTGTACAGCCGACAGAAAGCCTACGTTGAACACCACTGACGTGACTCGGCAGCAGTGCAGTGTCTCCTCCGGCGGGTTGCCTCTTAACGACCTGACATTGACTGTTCCCTGTGGATTGTCGGTTGCCGGGGCTGCGGCGGGCCGGCACGGATGCACTGCCACTGAGGTGGCATAGAAGATGGGACAGGAAAACAAACAAACAAACAAACAAACAAAGACAGCCTACCTTGCTGAGGCACGTGATGTAGCAATCGCAGAGGCTGAAACTGATCCGCCAATTTTCTCGATTGCACGTGCAGGGAGCTTGTCAGTGCAGCAGCATCATCACACAATGAGCCTGATCTCAACAGCGAGCTGGTTGGACTTTGTACAACAAAGCTGTCCCAGGCACCAGCTCACTGCCTGGAGACAAGTCATCGGTGTCTGAAGGTGAAGGAAAAGACAATCAGTGACCATGTTGTTGCTGGGCCAGCCACGTTGCTGCTTTAGTAGTGGGAAAAAAAGGACAACAGTGGTCATTAGAAAGACGCAAAGAAATGGACGCCCCAAAGTGAAATTGAGAAAAAGAACCCCCCCCCCCCCCCCCCCCCCCCCCCCCCCCCGAGCTCATTTCAGAGGTCAGGAACTAAAAATCCTCCTTTCTGACACAATAAGCGATACTAAAACAATGAAAACCTTCATTGATGATACTGTTGGCCTACGACTCTGAAAATCAAGAAAATAGCAGGTCTGTACAAAAAAGTGAATGCAAAGACTGTGGCAGTCAAGCAGGTACAAACGGACCTAGTGATGTGCTTTGGTACAAATAAACTCACGTTACGCGGCGCTTGACCAAAGCAGTTTTTGCGCGAAAACGCTTGGGTAACAGATACACTTATACTTCCATGGCGCTGGACCAAAAGATTTTTTATGCAAATCATTTGAATAATAGAAAAACTAATACTTCCATAGTGCCAGACCAAAACATTTTTCACGCAAAATCATTTGGTCGACAAACTTATATTTCGATGTCGCTGAGACAAATGTTCTTAAGCAAAACTGTTCAGGCAATAGATAAACTTATGATTCTCTGGCGTTAGACCAATACATTTTTCATGCAAAATCATTTGGTCGACAGATGAATGTATACTTCTCTAGCAATAGACCAAAACATTTTTTATTCAAAATCATTTGGGTAACAGATAAACTTACGCTTTCATGGTGCTAGTCTAAAACATTGTCATGTAAAATTATTTGGACAACAGATAAACTTATTTTGTTGCCGTTTTCTTCACTTTGGATTTGTTGTTAAAGGACTTATAGTTCAAAACGTTGCCGTTTTCTTCCCTGAGGATTTGTTGTTAAAGGATTTATAGTTTCAAAACGTTGCCGTTTTTTTCTTCCCTGAGGATTTGTTGTTAAAGGACTTATAGTTTTCAAAACGTTGCCGTTTTCTTCCCTGAGGATTTGTTGTTAAGAACTTATAGTTCAAAACGTTGCCCGTTTTCTTCTTCCCTGAGGATTTGTTGTTAAAGGACCTAGAGTTCAAAACGTTGCCGTTTTCTTCCTTGAGGATTTGTTGTTAAAGGACCTAGAGTTCAAAACGTTGCCGTTTTCTTTCCCTGAGGATTTGTTGTTAAAGGACTTATAGTTCAAAAACGTTGCCGTTTTTCTTCACTTTGGATTTGTTGTTAAAGGACTTATAGTTCAAAACGTTGCCGTTTTCTTCCCTGAGGATTTGTTGTTAAAGGATTTATAGTTCAAAACGTTGCCGTTTTCTTCCCTGAGGATTTTTGTTGTTAAAGGACTTATAGTTTCAAACGTTGCCGTTTTTCTTCCCTGAGGATTTGTTGTTAAAGAACTTATAGTTCAAAACGTTGCCGTTTTCTTCCCTGAGGATTTGTTGTTAAAGGACCTAGAGTTCAAAACGTTGCCGTTTTCTTCCCTGAGGATTTGTTGTTAAAGGACCTAGAGTTCAAAACGTTGCCGTTTTCTTCCCTGAGGATTTGTTGTTAAAGGACTTATAGTTCAAAACGTTGCCGTTTTCTTCCCTGAGGATTTGTTGTTAAAGGACCTAGAGTTCAAAACATTGACGTTTATTTTCTGTGGATTTGTTTTTAAAGGACCTAGAGTTCAAAACGTTGCCGTTTTCTTCCCTGAGGATTTGTTGTTAAAGGACTTATAGTTCAAAACGTTGCCGTTTTCTTCCCTGAGGATTTGTTGTTAAAGGACCTAGAGTTCAAAACGTTGACGTTTTCTTCCCTGAGGATTTGTTGTTAAAGGACTTATAGTTCAAAACGTTGCCGTTACTTTCCTTTGGATTTGTTGTTAAAGGACTTATAGTTCAAAACGTTGCCGTGTTCTTCCCTGAGGATTTGTGTTGTTCTCATTTTTCTCTGGTGATGTTCATACTTGTTCAGATCCTGCGGTCATTTGTAAATGTATGTCTTAATTTGAAAGGTTGAATGAAGAGATCACGTACCATTGTTTTAAAATGACCCATTTTTCATAGCTCTGAAATTCACCCCTCCCTTCCTGCCCCCCCCCCCCCCCCCCCCCCCCCCCCCCCCCCCCCCCAATGAAAATTGTTGCACGTTATACATGAATTCGAACAACTCATATCTTCTTGATTGATTGTTTGATAAACAAACACACGAAATTTCTCGGAGTTCAGTGACTGAACTAGCGTTTGGAGTTGACTTGTTACCCAAAGGACTTGCCCCGGTTCCCACAAAGTCAACGACATGACTCAACCCTGGGGTTCCCATAAAGTCAACGACATGACTCATCCCTCGGTTCCCACCAAGTCAACGACATGACTCAACTATGGGGTTCCCGTAAACTTAGCGACATGACTCAGCTCTGTTCGATGTCTTCGGGATGAAACGGCCAGGCCTCGTCGTCATTCCCGAATGACTCCCCACTGATCTCCCTTTGTTTTTTCCCTCCTCTCTCTCTCTCTCTCTCTCTCTCTCCTCTCTCTCTCTCCTCTCTCAGTTCTCTCTCTCTCTCTCTCTGTGTGTGTGGACAGTCAGTAGGGCGCCACACTGAAGAACAGTTCACCAGGTTCCGCCAGGTCTGTGGGCTGAGAGTCAAGGTGTGTATCTCTGCAGAAGTTTCCAGTGTCTGTTCTGTGTGCGTCTGTCGTTTGTTTCTCTCTCTTCCCTCCAGCTCCCTCCCTTCTTCAACAGTTCCCTGGAGGACAGTGACAGCAAGGCCATAACTCCCTTCTTCAACAGTTCCCTGGAGGACAGTGACAGCAGGCCATAAACTCCCTTCTTCAACAGTTCCCTGGAGGACAGCAAGACTACAACTCTCCGTCTTCAACATTTTTTCCTGGAGGACAGTGACAGCAGGCCATAACTCCCTTCTTCAACAGTTCCCTGGAGGACAGTAAGACCACAACTCCCTTCTTCAATAGTTCCCTGGAGGACAGTGACAGCAAGACCACAACTCCCTTCTTCAACAGTTCCCTGGAGGACAGTGACAACAAGGCAACAACTTCCTTCTTCAACAGTTCCCTGGAGGACAGTGACAGCAAGACCACAACTCCCGTCTTCAACAGTTCCCTGGAGGACAGCAAGGTCACAACTCCCTTCGTCAACAGTTCTCTGGAGGACAGTGTCAGCAAGGTCACAACTCCCTTCTTCAACAGTTCCCTGGAGGACAGCAAGACCACAACTCCCTTCTTCAACAGTTCCCTGGAGGACAGAAAGGTCACAACTCCCTTCTTCAACAGTTCCCTGGAGGACAGTGACAGCAAGACCACAACTCCCTTCTTCAACAGTTCCCTGGAGGACAGTGACAGCAAGGTCACAACTCCCTTCTTCAACAGTTCCCTGGAGGACAGTGACAGCAAGACCACAACTCCCGTCTTCAACAGTTCCTGGAGGACAGCAAGGTTATAACTCCCTTCTTCAACAGTTCCCTGGAGGACAGCAAGGTCACAACTCCCTTCTTCAACAGTTCCCTGGAGGACAGCAAGACCACAACTCCCCTCTTCAGCAGTTCCCTGGAGGACAGTGACAGCAAGGCCACTGGATCTTGTTACACACCCATACCAGCGGAGTTGTCTTTTCCTCACTGACGTCACTAGATCTTTCAGTTGAGTTCAGTTCAGTGGTTATTTTAACGTCTGTTCATCATCCTTGATATTAGACGATATTAAAAGGCAACAGAGAGAAATCAGAATGCCAGGCCTTGCTGTCTCTGGCCATTTTCTCTCACCTCTCTCCTTCACATGTTAGAAGTTAGACACTCACGCCCTCCGGAGGGAGAGCTCACTCACGCCGGCTCCGCGACTGAGCAATTATTGTCGTCAGTATGGGCGTAGTAGGTGGTGTCCTGCGTGTGTTAGATCACAACAGGCGCCACTGAACACCACCGAAGTGACTCGGCAGCAGTGCAGTGTCTCCTCCGGTGGGTTGCCTCTTGACGACTTGACATTGACTGCTCCCTGTGGATTGCCGGTGCCGGGGCTGCGGGGGGGGCCGACGGGCTGTGGCTGTGGACGGGGTGTCGGAATGAGCGGCGTGGGGTGCACTGCCTCTGAGGTGGCGTAGAGGTTGGGACAGAAAAAAAAAGTTAGACACTCCACCAAGAATTACGCAGAAAATACATAAAAAAAAAGAAACAAACAGTATAATTTTGAAAAAGACTTTTAAAAAGTCACAGCAGTCTGCCCAACTCTGACGGGGAATGATTTGACCGATACATAGTGTGATGTGCTGCTTGATGGGTTGGGCGTACTGGTTCATCGGTGGATTGATCAGTATCACTGATGGTTTAGACTTGAGAGTTTGCGCGTATAATGTATTTGTATTAGCTAGTTTTAGTTTTATTAACATTCTATTCATAATTTCTGACATAATAACACACATTTTATTTTTATTAACATTCTATTCATAATTTCTGACATAATAACACACACTCACTCACGCGCGGACACACATACACTTACGCACGCACGCGCCTGTGCGCACATGCGCACGCACACACACACACACACACACACACACACGCGCGCGCGCACGCACACACACACACACACACACACACACACACACACACACACACACACACGCTCACGTAATGCACGCAGGCACACATACACACTTACACACTTCTCCGTTCCCCTTCTCCTGCTAGGTCTTCTACTCTATTCCCACCTCAGGGCACACCTCTAGCCCCCACCCCCACCCCCCTCCCTCCGCCATCTTCCCATCTCCCCCTCTGCCTTCAGTTTCCTTTCTACACTCCCATATTAATTTATTTGTGCATGATAATAGCGGTAGATGGAAGGTAGTAGTGATGATCATTGTTAGTATGGTTATTATGATTGTTGTGTGTTGTTCATTGTCTCTCCCCCTCCCAGCTCATTTCACCACTCCCCTCCACTTTCCACTCTTTGTTTTTCCACCCTCTGCACCTTCACCCTCCCTCCTATCCCCTCCTTTTTTCCATGCCCTCCCACAAGTCCCCTTCCACCCCCCCCCCCCCCATCCCTCTGTGAACTTTTTTCCAGTGAACTTCTTTCCAAGTGAACTCTTTTCCAGTGAACGTTTCCCAGCGACACAACCACAGAAATCTTAAGCGTTATGTTTGTCAGTTGGCCAGTGTGGCTTGAGAAGGTTAAAATAAACCAAAATATTGCCATTATCTTATGGGTGTTATGCAGCTTCTATTTGTCATCTTCCAGAAGAACTGTATATATTTGGTCTAGTCTTTTTCAAAGACATGTGGCGAATTTTCATTTTGTATCAAAGAATTAACTTTCAAGCATTTTCATTACCCTAAAACCATTGCTATGCAAACGTCTATCAGTCTTGTACACTGCTTTCACAACTCGCTGGTGTGGAACGTACAATGAACATCCATCTTTATATAAGTTCTTTGATTGTCGATACAGAGTCACACATACATGTACACACGCACACACACACACACGCACACGAGCAAACATGCGCCTGCACTAAGAGAGAGAGAGAGAGAGAGAGAGAGAGAGAGAGAGAGAGAGACGAACACATCCCCACCCCACCCCCTGCACACACACACACACACACATACACACACACACGCGCGCGCGCGCGCGCGCACGCGCGCACGGTAGGCATGCATGTGCGCGCATGCACGCGCTCGTGCACACACACACACACACACACACACACACACACACACTATTGCACACGCACACAAACATTCACTTACTCTATCTCACGCACACACACACACACACACACACACACAGACACACACACATGCGCGCGCGCATTTGCGCTTGCACGCACGCACAGAGAGAGAGAGAGAGAGAGAGAGAGAGAGAGAGAGAGAGAGAGAGACAGAGACAGAGACAGAGACAGAGACAGAGAGACAGAGAGAGAGACAGAGAGAGAGAGAGGCGCAGGCGCACGGAAGCATCGAGTGAAGTCAAAGTACATAGCACCTGACATTTGCACATGACAGTTATTGACGTTGACTTATTCGTCACAGAGCTGCTGAAATGTGTAAATCACTGATTGTGGAATGATTTATGGAACAACGTTGTCGGAATTCATGAATGACAGAGAGAGAGAGAGAGAGAGAGAGAGAGAGAGAGAGAGAGAGAGAGAGAGAGAGAGAGAGAGAGAGAATGAATGAATGAATGAATGAATGAATGATTTTGATTTATTCACATTAAGGCCATAGCCCATACTGAAGGGGTGACACCCGCAACACACGAAATGAGAAGGATTCTCACAAAAAGAAATGGAAAAAGCAGTTATACATATATACCGTGCAAAACGATATATGAATACATCGCCCGTAGTCGCTTTTGTGCTTCGTATATGTACCTGGCAAGATCAAAGAGGACACACTCATTTCTTGTTGCTAATAGTAAGCTGACTCTACACCGATGGCAGCTATGTCAGAGATACCAAATCTAAACTTAGTCAATGCACTCTTTATATACCTGTCCATTCTCATTTTATTTTCTCTGTTCATAAATGAATGGCTTTGGAGATGATTGAAAATGGACGGCATGGTGTGACTTTTGATCTCTTGGAATTGTTTGTATTACTTTTTGTTGACGACATTATTCTACTGTCTACAACTGTAGTTGGTCTTCAAAGACAATTGAACAGCTTGAATACAGCTGCTACTAATTTGAATTAAAAGTTAATATGAATAAGACCAACATTATTGTGTTTCGTAAAGGTGGAAATTTAGCATGCAATGAAAAATGGATTTATCGAGCGAGCGAGCGAGCGAGAGAGAGAGAGAGAGAGAGAGAGAGAGAGAGAGAGAGAGAGAGAGAGAGAGAGAGAGAGAGAGAGAGAGAGAGAGAGTAACATTAACACAAACAAACAAACGAAAACCGAGTCTATAGCGATGTTAAAGGTCAGTCCACTGAATTTGATGATAAAGATGATCATGTCAAACCCTCTTCTCTGCGAATCGTTCGTAATGCAGAAAAAAAACATTTTCAGATTGAAATAAGCGCATCCTTCATGTTCCACTTTCCATCTGCAGTCTCCCCACTTTGAAATCTCGATGCCAGAGGTTTGGGACACACCTACGACCTTACGATGTCGATCAGCTCTCTGTTGACGGGACAGGTGGTCGGGACAAGTGGTCGGAACAGGTGGTCAGGACAGCATTCTTGTATCAGTGACATCCTTGGCACGATGATCAGCATTGCCTCATTACAGGGGATGCCAGTGCCGTCTCATCATCATCTCCTAAGTGGTCGTGGGGAGGATGAGGGGAGGGGGAGGGGGTGGAGTGTGTGTGTGGGGGGGGGGGGGGGCTGTCCTCTACTTTTTGCACAAGTTCTGGCAGCCTGAGGTTTGTCCATTCTATCACGTTCTCCGACCAGCTCTTTCTCTACCTGCCTCTGCACCTTCCTCCTTCAAGCGTGCCTTGCAGGATTCTCTTTGCCAGCGAGTCGTGTCGTGTCGTGTGTCCAAACCACATCAGCTTTCTCCTCCTAACTGCAGCCAAGAGGGGTTCCTGTTGTCCTAAACATGCTATTGTAAAGCATATTGAACAAAACGAAAATAGCACATACTCAAGAACACACTGTGCTTCGGAATTTGAAGGCTTTGTGTAGGTACAAGGCAATTTTTTTAAAACAACATCCTCTTTAGTGCAGGCCACAAGTAGATGAGTCTAAATACAGATGTGGTTCTATAATGTTTAGGCGGAATGAATTCATCTCTAAGACCACTCAAGGCAGTAAACTGCAATACAACATGAACTTCATCTTCACATGCATTTTTGCATAATGGACAGGTGAGATCAGAATCGTAATGTTGCTATAGCAAAAATGATTAACAAAGATATCCGATATTCCAAATCTAAATCTGTCATTATACATTTTAGATGTCCGTCCATTTTCATTGACAAGTAAGTCGGAATATGGTGCAAGAAGTTATACTGTCTAGTACTATCATTTATGTGGGAATTCCATTCTTGCCATCTGCTATCAATCAGTCTTGTATGAACTATTCAGATTAAAGTCGGTTCATCTCCTACACCCTGATTTAACCAGACATATCGAAAGCCCAGTTCATGTAATTTAACTCTCAACCTTGTAGCCCAGTTTGGTTTTCCCCTAGCATCCAGGTTACACAACATGTTATAACCTTTCTTTGGTAACCTGTAATCGTTCATTTTTATCAGTTTCAACCAGTAACGAATATATCTAACTGCAGAATTCAGATATATTGGATACCTATTAGTTTCCCCATAAACCAAATCATTGGATGTGTGTAGTGAAACCGCAAGAAACCTCTTTAAGCAAAAAAAAATGTACTTTCTCCCAATTTACCGCAGCTTTTTATCCAGACCCAGATTTCAGCACCATATTGGACAATGGGTTGGACTTGGGAGTGAAAATAGTTTTACAAATATTTCAAAGGACTGATTTCCCAAACTTGATAGTTTCTTCATATACACAAAGCATCATGTTTTGCTTTGCTTGCTAGATCTTTACAAGCAAAGTTAAAACTTAATTTGGTTGAAAAATAAATTCCTAAATATTTGTAGACATTCACACACTGGCATAGTTATTTCATTATAGTTCCGATGTTCTCTTGCACATAAATAGCCACCTTTTCTGAATACAACTATATTAATTTTCTGCATATTTACTCTCAGTTGTAGGAAGAGAGGCAGTACGCCATAAAATATTTAGTTTTGTTTGTAAACCAATAACTGTTTCAGACAACAAAACAATATATCATCCACCAGAAGTAGTATAAACAATTCTAAAAAAGTCGTCCATGAACTGGGCTACATGCCTCCCATTGTTTATAACTTAAATGTTAATTCGTTAACAATAAGGTAAACAGAATAGGACTACTCACTTCTCTTTGTTTAACACCACTAGTGCACATAGTATAATCTGACAATTTTTCGCCACTTCTCACTCTACATTTTACACAATCATACTTATAACACATATATATAATTTTCCATGAATACCATTTTTCAATAAAAAAAAGGCCACAAAATACTTCTGCTGATAGAAATCGAAAGTTTTTTTCAAACCATTGAAGGCAGCGTAGAGTTTACGATTGAAGAAAATCGTTTTTGAATAAAAGCCATCAGAGTAAACATATGGTCTGTAGTAGAATAATTACATTTGAATCCAGCTTGATATTCTCCTGAGATTATTTTTTCTTGTACCCATTCCTGTAACCTACAGTTAATGATCGTGCTGTACAGCTCACTGGTGGCATCACAAAGCAAAATGCCTCGGTAATTATTGGGATTGTTAACGTTTCCTTTCTTATAGAGGGGTATGATAAAAGATTCTGTCCATTTCAGGATATATTCCTTTGTCAAAGAGAGAGCTGAAAAAGGTACCAAGAAATTCAAAATGAGATCAACCATATTTTCCAATTATACCATCTGGTCCTGCAGCCTTGCGATGTGTATTTTTCCTAATGGCAAACAAAACTTCTTCTTTAGAGATTGGGCGATTTAGATTATCCATCATCAGTTCTTCATTACATTCACACTGTAACATACTATCAGTATCAGTATCTTTTTTCAGAAGTGCTTTGAAATGTTCAAGCCAAGTGTCTATACTGATGTTATTTGAAGGCTGATTTTGTTTTGAAGAGATCCTCTTCACTGTGTCCCAGAACTGTTTCTGACTATTCACAGAAGACAGTAATTCCGCCATTAGGGTATCATTAAATTATTTCCTCTTTCTCTTTTGTAAATGCTTATATTCACGTCTTGCCTTGCAATACTCGTGACGGTCTCCATCATCACGTGAACGCACAAATTTATTCAACAATCCACGAACATGTTTTTTAACAGTAACCACACTCTGATTCAAACCAATCTTGGGATTCATTACTTCCTTTATAGACTCTTGAATTTTCATACAGACAGCAGCTTCCTTTATACACATGATAAAGTAACGCAGTGCTTCGCTAACGTCAAGATCAATCAAACTGAGTGCATGTGCCATTTTTTCCTGAAAGTCTATTCGTGATAAGTTATTACAGAATACACTACTATAATCATCATTCCATACAAACTTTTCCAAGATGAAGCTGTTATCATTTAGTCTGGTGTTTGAGTTATCGTCTACACAACTGACATGAAGATCTACAGGCATATGATCTGACTCAATATGTGCACAATAACACTGCAGCCACTATCTGACACGTATGTGTAGCAACTTTCAAGGTCGCCATTCATTACACAATCCATTAAGCATACACACATCTACAACAGTACACATATTTAGTAACAATTTACCATAATTATTGAATGCCTTGTCCTGAGAACATCTGCCGAATCTTAATGGGTGACTCGCACATTGCAACTAAAAAAAAATATTGCCATTATCAATTCTCTGACAAACATGTGAACCATTAGAAGGCCTGCTGTTCATATCTCCACACAACAACACATACACATCATGGTAAGTCGGTATATAATCCGTTATGTAATCCTCCAATTGAGTTATACCGTTTTCAGTATCAAAATGAACATAATATGGCGAACCCTCGGGAGGAACATAAAAATAGGTATACAGAATATCTTTGTCTACCCCCAAACAACAGCTTTTTGATCAGAAATACACCGCAGAGTCGAGATTTAATAGGGATTTGTTCGACATACTGTAAAAAGTCGTTTCTAACCAGACATACTAAACCCCCAGATCGTCTCCCCTGTTTCGTGAATTTTACAGCAGGTATACAAAATGTTGAAAATCCAGAAAATATACTGGGAATGAAATTCTTCAAGAAAAGTTTCCACTAAACATATGAAATCAAAAGAGCAAACACATGAAACAAAATCTTTATCATTCGATTTAGAAAACAAACCATTAACATTCCAGTGCAGAAACGATACGGCGCGTTTTCCTTTATTGTCATCACCAGAACTAAAAACGTCATTATCTAACCGATCACTCGGATACTTTACGAGTTCTTCTGCCACTGGGATACGCCCCCTCCACGGATCAGTTTCAGCACATAGCAAGACACAGCACGAAGAGTCACAGTTCACGTTGTCACTCACAAAAGCACGTGCGGGGCTTCGTGCCACTCACAGGTATGCAAGGCGATGACACCGGTGTCACGTTAGTGTCGACTCCCGCTGCTGAAAAAAATCTCCGCGGAAGAAACGTTCCACAGAGACCGGCCAACTTCCTATCTGATTTCCACCAACCTCTCCGCGCTATCCACAGAGTACTTTCTGCCGTCGATAACTAGGTGATCATATATCATTGTCACTCTTTTCCCTTCCTGCCGAGCTTTCTTCAGGTGTGGCGTCAGTCTTCTACGAACGTCTCACACACCTCTGGAAAAGTCTTCGCTGACGAAAACATTCGATCCCCGGAATTTCTTTTTTGATTTCAAAATGATCACCTTCTGTTTGTAGAAGGTGCACCGTGCGATGATGGGAGAATCTGACTTCCCGTTAAGCCGATGCACCCGGTCAAACTCAGGTCTTGGAGCATTCCTTGGCAGTGAGCATTGGTCTCATTTTCCGTTCGAGGAGGGCCGCAGAAAAAGAGATTGTTGCGTTTGGAACGCCCCTCCAGATCGTCGATCTTCTTGTCACAGTCGGCCAGATTCTTCCGCAGGTCGTTGTTGGTCTTTCTTAGTTCCTGGTTCTCTTTTCTTAGCTCGTTCATCTCCTCTTTCAGTCCTTTCAGTTCGTTTTGCAGAGCAAAGGGATCGTCGCGTAACTCACGGAGTTCTTTCTTCACATCACCCAGCTTGGCGTTCATCTGGTTGCAAATGGTTTTCATAGTCGTCACGACATCACTCAGGGTAAGATCCAAGGGCTGGCAAGTTGCAGAAGCGGTGGACTCACTCAGAGAGAGAGAGAGAGAGAGAGAGAGAGAGGGGGGGGGGAGTGGGCTGAAATTTTTGAGGATTAAAAGATCACTGTCTACAAAATCAGACAGTTTGGTCATATTGTGAACAACAAAAAAAAATGATGATGTATCTCTTGAATCGTCTGTGGCATACACATTTGCTGCTGTCATATTTTGTTTGTCATGAGATACAGGAATAGCCAACATTCTTAACATCACCCCCAGAAACACTTTTTAAGACCCCCCCCCCCCCCCCCCCCTCAAAAAAAAAAAAAAAAAAAAAAAAAGAAAAAATCGTCAGATCAAGACTAGCTCGCCTCTACTTCTAGCTGCATCTTTGTTGTAGAATATCCTTTCTCTCTCTATTCTTTTTTCTTTTTTCCACTGCTGCACACACATTGTGCGGTGACCAGAGCACTGACGCCAGCACACCTGCCCTAGCTGAGGGAAAACAACCAGGCAGGTGGCACTCACCAGAACCTGATCAAAGAGTCGTCAACCAGAGGCCTGTTCCGAACGAGAGAGCCCTGCTTCCTTGGAACCGACATGAAGGTGGAATAGTTTCTTTTTTTTTTTTTGATGACAAAAAAAATCCAAAGTTTCCAGTGTTGATCATTATAGACCAGCAGACCACCCAGACGCTTTTCAAGGCCGTCAAATTCACAGAAGTTTGAAAAAAGAAAGAACAGCATAAAAAAAGTCACATCATAGAACAAGTCTATCTACTGAGGAACACCATTCTGAAAATAAAAGAAACGAGTCACGCACAGGGCTATGGCATGACAGTTTACTGACTGGCATCCGGAGGTACATGAAGATGGCGGTGCTGAGAGAACTAGGCATTCCTTTCGTTTTTTTCTGTTCCTCCAAGAGTTAACAAAAAAAAAAAAAAAAAACGTAAAAAAAGAGAAAAAAAATGATCAGTGCCACTTAAAAAAAAATACACACCAAGCCATGGAGGCAGAGACACTGTTAAAGAGATAGCTAGTGCCCACCCCAGGCAGTGTGTACACCTTTCGATGCCAGAAGACAACAGCATTAGCTGACACGTCACAAACTCCTGTCACAGGAAGTGTGTGCGTTTCCAGAACAAAAACAGGAGGAGAAAACACCGTGACATAAATAAAACAGTAGACGACGGACAAAAAAAAAACAGTAAAGGCACGGCAAAAAGAGAGAGAGAATTAGAGAGAAGAGAGAGAGAGAGAGAGAGAGAGAGAGAGAGAGAGAGAAATGATCAGCATAGAACTTTCAAAAGACAGGGAGAGCCAGCTGTACTGAATGGGCTCCTCAGCATCCTCCACAGAAAAGAAAAGAAAAAGATACAGTCTCTCACGTGCTTTCTGATGCACGTACTCAGTTGCTTGCCCCCCCCCCCCCACCCCACCCCCCCCCCCCCCCACCGACCCGCCCCTTCTCCGTCCTTCCTTCCACCCATCCATTACCCTCCCACATCCCCCTCCTCCTGACGACCTTGCTTCATTTTTTTTTTTTTCTGTTTTTATTTTTTTTTTTATTTTTTTTTTTGCACACTTAGTTTTCAGTATTTGCATGGCAATGATGTCTGTACCACCACGCTCTGTAGTGTTCACGCCATCGTCAGAAATGAAGGCGTTGAAACCGGCTCAGGACTGTGGCGATGCCTACAATGAGTGTTGATGATTTTGATCCCAGAGGAAAAGACCACGACAGCCACCAACATCGGGGACGTGTGCCCAGGGTCGGACTATTTCACGCACGCAAACCGAACGGAGCACACGATCGTGCAAGTCAATGCCACCGACTGCGAGGAGCACCTGGACCCCCCTCCAGCCCATCAAGGGGTGGTGTACGGGGCATGCGGGGGGTCCTCCGCGTTCTGTAGTATCTTCGTCAAAGCCGCACGGAACATGCACGTCAGGCTGCATCTCCTACGCATGGCCTACTGGTGTGATGGAAGAGCCTGGAAAACGCTTGTGAATTTCCGAAAGCCACTGTCTCACGGTCGAGCAGATGTTATACAATGCGACTGGCACAGCTTGGAAGAAGTGTTTTACCTGCCGGAAAGCGACATTCACATAGGTCATAGGAACAATCCCTTGATGAAAGCTGTTGTCGACGATGTTCAAAGTCTTCGCTTCGTGTTCAGAAACACGTCGCTTTATTCTTTCTATATCATAGTCCCAATCATGGAGTTTGCACAGTTCAGTCACACACTGGAGTGGGCTTCTGGGCATGTCATAATAGTCAGCTACCAGCAGTCAGTCACACTCTCCCGATACGTGTAATTATATGGGGAGGCTTGATATGCTGTTCCAGTATCAGAAAAAGACAGCGCTTCAGCCAACCGTGGAACGGGTTTGTGGCACCAGTTTATCTCCAGCGAAGGTCTACCCCGTGTCCCGCCTGCAAATTCAGCATGAGGTCCATTCATCAATGGACTGCAACATCAGGCTGTATTTCTCGGCACTTTCTGAGAACTACCAACCCCGAAAGCTGTCCAGTGGCTTGTTCAATTGTTCCGTTTCTTATTATTCTCGCTTTCAGGACCATCTAGACTGTGACTTGAAGACTGAGTGTGCCGATGGAAGAGACGAAACAGAGCACTGTCCCTTCAGCAGTCCTTCCTGCCAGGGTCTGGTGGCTTCACACGACAAATGTTTAACGTTAATCGAACCAGAAAAATTACCCTCTTTTGATTTCTATGAATATAAATGCAGAGCCATTGGTGGGGAACTGGCTTCCATAAAAACAAGGGAGGAACAAAATGCCCTTTTGCATTTTGTTAACCGATTTCAATTTTGCGTTCTGTATTTTGGTTATACTTCAGGCTTGTATGGTGTGCCGTTCTCGTATGGTGGTAAGTTTCGTAAATGGTCTGACAACACGTTGATCTACAATGTCAATCTCTTTCGTTTCCACAGTCATTATCGCCCCTCAAGAACAATCAAGTACGGGAAACTGAGATCGATGGTTATTAAATCACATCACAAAACTACAGGCAATTTCAGAACACGTGCCACAGTATGTGAAGTCAAGTCTCCAGCACCCAGATCATTTCTTTCCCAAACAGTTTTAGCTCGTGCTCACGTTCCTAAATTTATCACCACAACCACCCAGCAGTTCCTCTTTGTTTGCCCAAATCAGCAGGTGACACACGCATTTCTGTTTTCTAACCTTCACGAGAACTGCGGGAAAATGTCACCTTCACAGTTTCAAGTGGTTTGGAATATCAGTGATGGGCTAAATTTAGGATTGAGCCCTCGTAGGACAATGGTAGCCGCTGCCTCCGCCATGTTTCAGTGCGATGATGTTTTCACATCAATGCATTACACTGTGTGTGTGTGATTTTAGACAGGACTGCCCGGATAACAGTGACGAGTTGTTTTGTCAACATTCTTCATGTGATGGCTTTTTGTGCTCTAACTCTCAGTGTGCATTGCAAAGTCAGCGTTGCAATGAACATTCAGACTGCTTGGGAGATTCCGATGAAGACAATTGTCCCGAAAACTTCACTTACCCTGTAGTCCAGTGGAGAGTCTCTATGCAAGCAGTTTACATCAATTTAGATGGTACCGGTTACTTTACTCAGCAGGTAATGAACGGAGATGAATCTTGTCCTGATACTCATTACCGATGCACAACTGAATGGTTGTATTGTCTCCCTGTCTACACCCGATGCAATGGATTCTGTGACTGCGTGCATGGAGAAGATGAACAACACTGTGAGAGTGTTAGATGCCCCAACTATTATCGGTGTAGAGATTCCAAAGTGTGTGTGTGCATGAAGATCACCTGTGTGATGGATTAGCACAGTGTCCTCTGCACGATGATGAACTGGCGTGTGACGTAATCTGTCCTGAGAGTTGCTTGTGTCAAGGCCATTCTTTTCTGTGTAGTAGCTCTTTCCCTGCTCCTGCTCACCACTACCCTCAGCTTCGCTTTGTGGATGCATCAGGCTCGGGAATGTCGATGCCCCGAACTGACACACACTTCTTACCTAATTCATCTGAGTTTGTCTTCTTGTTTCCTGGACAATGTTTCAGGTGTGGAGCTCCTCAACTTACAGTTCGTTGACCTTGCCCACAACAATGTGGAACACCTTGATATGACTATTTTTCTCCGGGCTACCAAATTTAAAGACGATGTTCCTATCAAACAACCCTTTACAGACGATAGCGAACACAGTTGGAAAGGCCGTTTTTGTATGAGCTGGAAAGAGTGGAAATGTCCAGCACGTATACTAATATACTAAGTAATGAAATGTCTGCATATTTACCGCATTTGAAATATTTAAATGTATCGTTTTCTTCAACAGACACCATGGGAAGGAGAACTTTAAGAACATGCCTCAGCTTGTGGAGCTGGACGTAAAAGAGGACCCCTGTGAAGAGCTTTCCTTCAGACTGGTTTTCAAAGACCTACCATTTAAGACAGATTTTTTCCTCAGACTACAGATTTTGCTGCCAAATTCTGTTCCCCGCGCAGTCAGCTGAGAGAGAGTGTTCCTCGACTGAAGCCCTACTTCCTTCATGTACCACATTACTACCCTCGGAACTGTATGTGGCTTTCTTTGGCTTCGTGTGTGCCTCAGCCATCGTTATGAATGCACTGGCTTATTTACTGGCGGTGTTAGCTGTCAGTGTCAGAGAGGTATTTGGAAGCAGATTCTTACGGACCATCGCCCATTTACATGTTGCTGACTTTTGTACAGGCATTCACACCGGGATTCCGTTGATAGCGAACACGATATTTTTTGGAGAATACATCAGGTTTGAAGAAAAGTGGACCAGCAGCGTGATGTGCAGATTGAATGGCTTCCTGTTCTTCTTTGTCCAGTGAGGTCTCCGTGTTCGTCATCTTGTTCACCACGCTGGATCACCTCATCATCGTGTGTGCCGTCAACGACACGTGGAGGTTCAGTGGACGGGTAACTGGCGTGGTTTGTGCAGCCATCTGGTTTGGCGGTCTCCTTCTGTCTGGGATTCCTTTCCTTCCCGGGCTCTCTCACTGGGGCCTGTCTGACCAGTCGGGTTTGTGTCGTCTGGCTCTGTTTCAGCAGCAGCACCGCTCTCATCCAAGGTTCAGGTGGTTTAAAGGAGTTGTAGCCATTAATTTCATTATGTGCTTGTTGATCGGAGTGGGTCACATGGTCACCTACGTCCGTATGCCAAAGTACAGAATTTTGTTAAACCCTGAAAAAAAGTCGTATTTTTCGTCCGTCTGCTTCGTCAGGATTGTGGCTGTCACGTGTGTCACGTGTTGGGGTTCTCTCAGCCTGGCTACGATGATGCTGGTAAGCAGCGTTGCTTTAGTGCGGAAGGTCCATGACGCCATGGTGTGTTCATGCTGCCACTCACTCAGCTCAGCTCTCAATCCTCTGTTTTACCTGTGGATGGTGGCCTCTCAAAGAAAAAGCTGAAGCACGGGAGGGGAAAATGCTCAACGTGTTGAAATCACGATCTGACATCTGCAAAAAAAAAAGAGTCTTAGATAAATGAACATTTGATACAATCTACGACACATCAGTTTCCGAACAACGTCATAATAAAATGAGTAAACCTCTTTTTGTACGCGACAAAAAAACAAAAAACAAACAAACAAAAACTGTAGTCTGGCAAATCTGCATCACTGTACAAAAAAAAAAGGTATCTACCTAGCCCATCAATATCACAAATACCATCAGTCTGGACATTCACACTGTGAGTTTTCATTGCATAATACAACACGTCAGTGAGAGAGGAGGGGGGGGGGGGGTCTTTTCTTAGACCGTCAGACATTGACATTTGTAGCTCCTATGAATCTTCTGTTTCCTGCAGAACGTTAAGTCGTTCCAGCCACCGTGATGCAGTGGATAACATCGCGGACTCCCGGCTGAAAAGTCGTGGGTTCGATTCTCATCACAACTATTAATTTGTGAGATTTTTCTGTCCCGACCAGCTCCAACCCACAGCTGAGTTTGCTACGGGCTCAACTGGGGAGACTGGGACCACACAGTCGAGTTTCGTGCACTTAATGGATGCGTCTCTGAGAGTGTTGCTCAACTGTCCTGGCCAACGCTGCAGATGTTTGTCCCCCTGGGGCCTGGTTAACACCAGGATATATCGTGACAGTGAGCGTAGAGTAGCCTACATCCTTGTCATGCAGTCTCAGAGCAGAATGAACGTCCCGAGGCTTCACCCTTCACCCTCAGCTTCATGATCAGTAGAAATGTCCAGATTCTGTGTCCTTTCACGCTCTGCTCTCATCGTGACCTCCATTTGGGTTTCCTTTCTATGCCTTCGTGACGTTCTTTCAGGGGCACCAGTATCTGATACGCGAGGACTGTCGCTGGACGGACGTGGTGGCGCCCTCTGGAGGGACGATCATGCATGCACTGGCTTCGCGGCTGCTGCCACGCTATTATTGTAGTAATTTGGGAGCTTAGTAGGTGGTGTCTTGCGTAGGTCGGATCAGAAAAGGCGTCACTGAACACCATCCAAGTGACTCGGCAGCAGTGCAGTGTCTCCTCTGGTGGGTTGCCCTATGACGACCTGACACTGACTGCTCCCTGTGGACTGCCGGAGCCTTGGCTTTGGCGGGACAAACGGGGCTGTGGTTGTGGACATAGAGCCGGAATGAGCGGCGTGGCTGCAATGCCACTGAAGTGGCAAGACAGAAGAGGCCGAAAAAATTTTTTTTTCGTCGCCCAAAGCATTTATGGAGTAGTGACCAAGCCGACGGCTGTGGGAAATTCAGATCAGGGAGCCAGGGGACGAGGAATCCTGACAACTGCAAAGGACCAGTGGGGAGGGCTGTACACACAATGTGAAGGTTTGTGCGTGCCCAGCTCTGCCATTGGGACATTTGTGCTATACTCAGCGAACTGAGACTAAACACGCGCTGCACGTGTGTGACAGGACATTTGTCCGCTGTGCTGACCGGCTCTAAGAAGCTGGGAGCTGCGTTTGTCGACTAATTCTCCTTGTCAAATTGCACTTACTCAAACGCTGCGGCGGATGGACTCCGTCAGCGACTGTCAATCAAGTTCAATGGCAGCACCGACCATGGCCAGGCTGGGTTTTGTACTCAGGGCATGCCAACCAGGACGAAACAGTGGTACAGACTGAACGCGTTCGTGACAAAGAAAACGCACAAGGAAAGAAAAGGGGGGGTGGTGTGGGATGGGGGTAAATACATAATGGCCATTATTTATGTTTGTCTTTTTTTTTCTTTCTGTTTTTTTTTTTTTCTCTACAAAATTACTTTGATGAAAATTTTCAAAAACTGGTCGACGCCGGGCGAGGGACAACGTTCAGACATTTTCATCTTCATGTGTGTTGGAGCTCGCGTTTTGCACCCAGTTTAAGGAGATAAGTGATTGCCCGGTCTTGGTTTTCATTTTCTTCAATGTTGTTTGTCTTGCTTGAAGAAGACCAATGAGGTCAAAACGTGTCACGTGTTTTGTCTCGTAACTTGTTCGTCTCTCTCGTTCGGCGAACGGAACGGTAATTTTTTCTTTGAAGTTTTGTTTCGCTTTGAAATATTCGCCTGCAGTCACCTCGCTTTGAAACTAACATGTTCATCTAAGTCCTCGTGTCTTCATAGGACTCCTGCTCTCGGCACAATGTCAATAAAGACACAAACTAACATGTCCATCTAAGTCCTCGTGTCTTCATAGGACCCCTGCTCTCGGCACAGTGTGAATAAAGACACAAACTAACGTGTTCATCTAAGTCCTCGTGTCTTCATAGGACCCCTGCTCTCGGCACAATGTGAATAAAGACACAAACTAACGTGTTCATCTAAGTCCTCGTGTCTTCATAGGACCCCTGCTCTCGGCACAATGTCAAAGACACAAACTAACGTGTCCATCTAAGTCCTCGTGTCTTCATAGGACCCCTGCTCTCGGCACAATGTTAATAAAGACACAAACTAGCGCGCAGAGTGATGCTATTTAATGTACTATACAAAACAAAGGTTTTCGACACAAGCATGTTGTCTGGATGGTCCAGACGACAGACATGGAAATTAAGAAGGAAACCCTCTGCAGATCGATAGTCTGGGAATGACAACGTCTAAAAAAGGGGTTGGGCAGGGAAGCTAGTATGTCATTCTCATGTCAGAAACCAGCTCAGAATCAGTGAGCAGGATGTGTGTGTGTGTGTGTGCGTGCGTGCGTGCGTGCGTGCGTGCGTGCGTGTGTGCGTGCGTGCGTGTGTGTGTGTGTGTGTGTGTGTGTGTGTGTGTGTGTGTGTGTGTGTCCCTCTCTGTCTGTCTGTTGGTCTGTCTGTCTGTCTGTCCGTCTGCCTGCCTCTCTCTCTCCTCCCTCCCTCTCTCTCTCTCTCTCTCTCTCTCTGTGCCTCTCTCTCTCTCGCTCTCTCTATTAGAGTCTATCCGTCCGTCCATCCGTCCGTCCTTTCGTCTGTCTGTCTGTCTCCTTCTCTCTCTCACTGTCTGTTTGTCTTGTCTGTCTGTCTGTCTGTCTGTCTGTCTCTCTCTCTCTCTCTCTCTCTCTCTCTCTCTCTCAGGTTGACAAGTTTAGGTTTTAATGCAAACAAAAGATGGTCTGAGTGTGGAACACCCACAGGATCACCTTGTCCTGCATATAGACGCTTTATGAGAGGACGAAGAACACTTTTTTTGTTTCACTAAACTGCACATCATGAATTGCGGGCAAATCGTTCATTTTTTTTCCCAGTTAGACATTCCTAAAAGACAAGATGTTGCTTTTGTGTTATCATCAGATGACGAACTTGTAATAATATCAACTGTGAAATTCATCGCAGAATTACTTAAACTTAGACAAATGAAGGACAGTCAAAAATCAGAATATGCATTGTAAAAGATATTTGAACGAATAACACCATTCATCATCACATGTGGAGGAGATCAGTAAAATGAAACCTCATCATTTGATTGAGTGGATGGTCGAGTCAGTCTTAGATATTCTGTTTGTTTGTTTTTTCTAACGTTACTGTATTTCTCCTGTGTGCCAGGACATCAGCAGATGTTCCGTTTTTATATGTTTATGTTAACCTTTGACTTGATTCACACTGGGAATAAGTGGGTACACAATGTTTGCAAGGAAAGGAAGAGGTAAATGTCATTGTCCTGTTACCCCCCCTCCCACCTTGTCAAACGACCTCTTTGGTAATGACAATGAAATATCAAAGTCTCTCTCTCTCTCTCTCTCTCTCTCTCTCTCTCTCTCTCTCTCTCTCTCTCTCTCTCTCTCTCTCTCTCTCTCTCTCTCTCTCGTGTCCTCACTTTTCCTTTCCTCTTTCGTACCTTGTCATTCTCATGCTGGCTGTGGTCTCAGGTGCAGTGTGTTGTCCATGTTCTATGTCTGTTGTGTGTAACACTGGGAGCAGTCACACAGTTCACGTGTCTGGTAATGCGTGTGATATTTCACCTAGCTCTGGTTACCTGGCACCTTGCTCGTGTATTCGTTTGCATTCGGCGTAGTCTTCAATGATTGTCATGTTTTCAATAATTGGGGGCCGGAATAGCTCAGTTGGCAGCGCGCCGGACTCGTGATCTCGGTGATCCTGGGGTTGCGGGTTCGAATCTCCGCCGGGCGGTTTCGGTACAGGGAGATTTTTCACACCGAGTTAACATTGGTTCTGACTCCATTCCCAAAACAGTCCTTCCAATGAGAGTATAAAGCGAGGTTCCGTGTGTGAGCGCACGCATATCTTGCACACACGTAAAATCCCAATGTAAACACAAGGACAAAGGATATGCAGGGTATTGATAGAATTGAAAATGATCTCTGGAAAGACATATTTGCATGTTATCTAGACAACAAAACTGTAAGTAAACAAAGTGAAATAAACAGTGGTAATTTCCTGTCACAGCTTCTCTTCAACAACTCTCTCATTAAATGCAAAAATAAAGTAATATTCTTTCCAAGCTGGCACAATGCAGGAATTGAACAGATGAAAGATATCATCCATCAGAACGAACATAGGCTTTTGTCTCTTGAGGAAGTACAGAATACGGATGGGCGAAGTAAGGCTAACATTATTTGTTAATATAATGCCCTTATTAACTCTATTCTCAAAGAGTGGATTCAATAGATAGAGAGAGGAGATCCTTGCACAAGCCGACAGGATTGTGATGCAAATTATTTTCAATACAAAGCCAAAGAACATCAGGAAAATGTTATCCAAAGACAATGTAACAAATTTACCAACGCCCATTATTTCTGGGAAAGGAAATTTTGTTACACCCTAGACAAACAGGCCTGGTCTAGTGCTAAAAAACCACCAAAGAAGTGCGACTTAGAGATAGTGTTACATAATATTAATACCCTACAAATATAATGTTAAACAAAATGAAAATACGAGAAAATAATCAATGTTCATATCTGTTGATAAGGGTGATTTTATTGAACATTTTTTTTTCTATAATTGTCCAGTTGTAAAGAATTTTTGGAATTTCACTGAGCAAAACATTTATGTAGAGACACAAATAACAAGCTAATGTTGTCAGTCACTGATGTTCTGTTTGGTGTGGACAGTTCATTCTATTGGTTTGGAAAACGTCCATAAGTATTTTTAAAAAGACACGGTCTGCGCTCTCATTGCAATCAATCTTTGAAAAAGAATTCAACGTAAGGAGCTAGTTTATACCTCACCTCATCTTATCAGCTTCTTCCGACCCCCGTCCACGGGTCCCCCTCCCCCCCCCTCCTCCCCCCCCCCCCCCCCCCCCCCCTTTTTCGCCTTCTCCGGCGCTCGCTGTCCTTTTTCTCTGCCTTTTTTTTTTTTCTCTTTTGGCCTGTGTCGGTTCACTAGTAGCTGGCTCTTTCTCTTATATAGTTAGTGATAATCACTTTCAGGTCATGTTTCCAAGTTTTAAGTAAACATTTCATTCATTCTTTCATTTATTACGTATTTCATTTCCTTCGCGGGGGATGGGTGGGGGGGCGGAAGATCGTGATTCACTGTATCTGTGCCTATTCTTTCTAGAACTATGTATATTTGCGGATAGGATTTATTAATATGTATATGCTTTTGACTATTGACGAAAGATTTCGTAGGCCCGCAGATCGGTACGCGAGCGCGCGCGCACGCGCATACACGCACACATGCACACACACACACACACACACACACACACACACACACACACACACACATGCGCGCGCGCGCTCACGGATATTTGTCGTCTCGCTGACGGCCCTTCCTCACGTCCTCCTTGCAGCTCTAGCCCCCCCCCCTAGCCCCCTACCCCCCCCCCTACCCCCCCCCCCCCTCCCAAATATGTTATCATTTCTTCTTATTTTTCTTCTTCATCGTGAGGATGGCGTTTCTGGGGAACTGGCAGGTGCGAGACTACTTATAACTGTAGTACACAAATTGTATTAATCCTTTCGTTCCATGTTCGCTCGTTCCTTCGGTCATTCTTGGATGTTTGTGTTCCAAGGAGGGCTTTCGGGGAACGTTTGGACGCACGGGAGAGAACGGAGGAGACGAAAGGAAATCTTTCTTGTATTCAACGTATTCAACCTGGTCACAATTAGACCGGAAGACTATCGTGTTTCACATTTTGTTTACAGCTGTATATTATATTTGATATTTCGTTTGTTTTTTACACAGCAACGAATTCTTTTTCGTTTTTGTCTCTTTTTCTTCTTTCTCTTCTTCCTTTCTTCCTTCCTTCCTTTCTTTCCTTCTTTTTTCGCTGTCCGTCCGGTTTTGTGTGCGTGTGTGTGTGTGTGTGTGTGTGTGTGTGTGTGTGTGTGTGTAAGCAGACATTATCAGAGTGAGTGTGCCAGTACACCACACATTAGAACATTAACAAACCCAGACACATTGTATCAAATGCCGAAACACTAAAATCAGCAAAAGTTTGTCCATTTTGAGAGAGAACATACAGACTATGCACGGTGTGGTAAGAGACTGGTTGTTAAAAAAAAAAAAAAAAAAAAAAAAAAAAGAAAAAGAAAATCTAAAAAGAAAATTGATTTGAAAATTGATTTTTTTTTTTTTTCCGTTTTTTTTTTTTTTTTTTTGGCAGATGAAGAGGACAGTGTGAAGCACCAAAAAATGAAGAGGTGGATTTTGGCCTAGGAGGAAAAGAAAAAAAAAAGTCGCCGCCTTAGGTGCTCCATTGATCCGACAACTGATGCCTCAAAAAAAAAAAAAAAAGTACTCTGAATGCTGTACGGGAACTGACCAGTGCTCTGAATGCTGGACAGGAACTGACCAGTGCTTGAATGCTGGACAGGGACAGGAACAGGAACTGACCAGTGCTCTGAATGCTGGACAGGAACTGACCAGTGCTGGACAGGGACTTGTACTCTGAATGCTGGACAGGAACTGACCAGTGCTCTGAATGCTGGACAGGAACTGACCAGTGCTCTGAATGCTTGACAGAAACTGACCAGTGCTCTGAATGCTGGACAGGAGTTGCCTCTTTCTGTGCTGTATGTCAGATTGTTGGGGAAAGCAGAGTCAGATGACTGCAGCGCTCAGAGCACGGACAGCAAGTCAGTCAGGCGATAGTGTGATGTGTGGGGTGCACTGATGGGCCATGACAAGTTATCGCCCCCTTCCCATTGAGTTTCCTCTTAGCCAGCTGCCAAGGTTTTCAGCCATTAGTTTCACCTCTAAGGTCTCTGGCATTCGTTCAGAACTTATAGAAGCAGCTGCCGTTTTGGTAGAGCCTTCGTCAGTCTGACATCAACGTAATTTGTAACGTGAATGTGTTTTGTTCTGTCTCACAGCATGATCCTGGGAAAATGGTTTTACAGGCAAAATGTATCAGCTGCCCCCTTCATCCCATTTCTGAAGTCACTGGTGAACTACTCCCAACCTTTATGATGACAGTTTATTGTCAAGTCATGTTCCATCATCTGTTGAAAGGTCCTGTTTAAACTGAAACAGTCCAAAGAACTGTGGACGATGACCTGCCTTTTTCTATCGAAAACAATGGATAAGGTTCTTCTCAGCCGGTTTTTGATCACTAACAGACAAGGCGGCACACTCCTCACTCTGTCACACAGGGTCTGCCTACCGATTCAGGCATAGTGCTAAAACGGCACTACTTAAGATTCATCGATTATCTTCTGTTTGTCACCGACAGGGGTTTATCATAATGACCATGATGGTGATGCATTGTTGTGAGAATTGATTTTGACACACTGCACAG
The DNA here is from genome assembly GCA_016801955.1 of Conus betulinus. NCBI lineage: Eukaryota > Metazoa > Mollusca > Gastropoda > Neogastropoda > Conidae > Conus > Conus betulinus. The sequence continues at coordinate 31,324 of JADBJO010008655.1, forward strand.
GTGTTGCTATTGGTGTGAATCCGTTTCTTTGCTAGGTGTATCCGTTTTTTACGATTTTTTTTTTTTTTTTAGTCGTATTTGAGATACCCGATGAACATGTGAAAAGTGTTGGATGTTTCAGTGGATATTAAACTGTGAAATGACAGACTCGATCAGCATGCAGGAAGTTTCTGTACCCATTTTATTGAGCTTTGAGCAGTGTTAACTGAAGTTAAATTTCAGCAGTGATAGAAAAACACCTCCATACCTGTGGCATACTTTGTTGTTGTTGTTGTTGTTGTTGACACACACACACACACACACACACACACACACACACACACACACACACACACACACAAAACAAAACAAAACATTAGTAATACAAATCAAACCATTTGTTTGGTTAAAATGCAAATACATGCGATTTCCAAGTAGTAGTGTTATCATTATATATGTACACATGAAATGCAGAAAATTCGTTATTTATCAAAGATAATCACAACATCTAGAACTGCAAATTGTATCATATTACTGTTGTATTTCACTACAATATATTCATTTTATCTTACAGCGATGCTTGTTGCAAATAGCAAAAATTTTGTTCTGTTTAAATCGTCTTGTGTCGTTTTTGTCAAAATCGCACATTTAGGGGGTACAGGAGATATATTTAATTTTGTACCTATAAAAAACGAGACTAGGAAGCCCTAATTGGGCCTGAATGACCCAAAGGCATTGTTGTGTATGAAGACAACCCCACCCCCAAAAAGCCTTGCTTTCTATCATTTTCAATGTATCGCAGATGACATACAGTCCGCATTGTGAAAATGACGGTTTCAGTAGATAGCGCATCCCTGAGCCAAGATATACTGTACTGGTCTACACAAAACGCTTTTTTAAGACGATATGTCATTGATTTAGTTACAAAAGTAACAGAAACGTGAATTTCTGTTCATTCACATGAGCTACATTTGACTGAAATTGATGATTGTGGTCAGCATACAAAGGGGGTACCCTTAAATCAAGGGCAATAACTCATTGTCCAAATGTGTTATTTTCTTGGGAACAACATAGAAACGTGTTCAGTGGTCCCTAGGGTACATTGTGGATCCACTTAGGTTAAGTCATGGGGGGGGGGGGGGGGGGGGGGGGGGGGGGGGGGGTTGCATGGTGACCATGGTCTGCTTGGCAACTAAATCTAGAGGACGAGGATTATTCGCTCTCTGCACGTGCCGAATTTACGGTCGGAGTTATGCTTTACAGCACACGGCTTTCTTCCATTCGACCACTGCATCAAGGTATCGCAATGGCAACTTTTTCGACAACTAATCCCGTTTTTTTTTTACAGATTAAGGATGTCTCAGATCATGAGGAAAACTGACCGACGGCGTTGGAGATGTGTCTAGCGGCCGAGAGATCTGCTGGCCCGGGCAACATACTTCGAGCGCAGTCTATCCGTGGCCTGTGGGGACCCTACCCCGCTACCAAGGAGGCACGGTCAAAAATCCTTGTGAAGGGCATCCGACTGAGAGGTATAGTACTGCAGGTGTCCAAATACAACCCCTTTCATCCTTCGCAGCGACACAGGTGAGGAGAAGCCTACGACTAAGTTATGGATTGATAACACATCTTTATCTGTGGCAGAAACCGAGATTGAATAGTCACTGAAACAACTCAGCTGTGAACTGAGATCCTCGATTAAAATGGAGAGAGTGAGAGATGCAGATGACGAATTAACATGTTTTTTTTTACAGGGTGTAGATTTGTCTATATTACTGTGCCTACAACTCCTCTCGACAAATTCATAAACATGAACATTTTCACGGCTAAAAGTGTTTCACAAAGAACAGAAATCAGTGTCCACACCAGTGTCCTGTTCGCGTTGTTTGCAGCCAGACCACCATGTCTCTCAATGCACTGACGATGATGTGTGCTGGCAATGTAAGCAACCAGGGCACAAAAGAGGAGATGCAGTTTGTCAACTGTCTGAAACACAACAGACAGAAAGAAAAATACGATGAACCCAGTGTACAGTCTAGCACAAACGAAAAATACCCCCACCCCCACCCCACTCCCCAACTGCTACTTAAAAAAAAAACAAACAAAAGGGAACAGAACGTAACAGTAACAAATCTGTTGGCAGAAGTGACAGGAGCAGACCCCTGTCTCGGCAGTCTACCCTCCTCTCCTTCCTGGACCGCTCCTCCCGGGACAGATCTGCTACCCCTGAACAGAACAGATCCAAAGAGCGAGATAGTCTAAGGGGGCAGGACAGGCAAACACGCCGTTGTGACAGCGGACGACCCGGCCACACAACGTCCACGGGACCTGACGACCCCTCGCCCGGGGCGCTGCACGAGTGAGTAGTGGCCGTAGGACAGTCCTGCCGGCAACGAAAGCATTACGTCTGGTTTCTGGTGACGTGGAAATTGTTACCAAATTGTTTTCATGGCTCGCTATCTATCTCCTGTTGTTGCAGGAAGGTTTTTCTGAAATGTTCCTCTCTTCTTCTGTCCTCATCCCTTGAAAGAGAAGGAAAAAGGGAAAGAGAAAGGAAGAAAGTATAAAAAAAAAAAAAAGAAAAGAAAAAGAAATATCCAAATGCCCCCCTCCCCCCCCCCCCCCCCTATTCTTCTGAAACTCCCCCCCCCCCCCCCCTTTCCTTCCCCTATCCTGATTCCCCTTGTATCCTCTCTCCCTTTGTACTCTCACCCCCCCCCCCCCCCCCCCCCCTCCCTCCCTCTCTCCACTCTTTTTTCCGAATCTTTGTCTTTGTTTCTTGATTTCAAGCTGAAATATTCCTTATAATGGAAAATTGCGTATGATTTCTTTGAACGCTAGGGGTTTAGAAAACAGTTTGAACTGGAAATCCTTGTTTACGTTAAAAAAATCGCTTTGACATAGTATGTTTACAGGAATCACATGTTAATATGTCCGATATAAGAACTTGGTAAAAAGAGTGGGGTGGTAAAATATTCGCCAATGAAGGTCTAAATAGAAGCAGAGGTGAGGTTATATTGGTTTCAAAAAATTTTTTCTGGACAAGTTGACTTAGTACTTTCAGAACAAAGAATTTTGGTTGTGTCTACGTGCAACAATACATACTGTTTAACCATTGCCAACACTTACGCTCCGAACAACAGTAACGAAAAGCTTCGTCATTTTCAATATCTGAATAACATTTTGAATGATTTGAATGGAGACTTGATACTTTTAGGTGATTTCAACTGTTCACTTACCACCGACCTAGATGTTATATCCGGTAATCCTTATGACAAGTTAGAAACTGTGTTTTTAGATAAAACAATAAACGCGTTGGGTTTAACTGATATTTGGAGACTGCATCATCCACAACTGAAAAATCGTTTACTTGGAGAGCAGATCAAATCCGTTTATTGCACGTCGACTAGATCACGTTTTTTCTTCTGAAGACATTCTACATTTTTTGTTCGTCGTCAGACCGCGTAACTGTCCCAGGCTCGGATCATAAACATGTAGAATTAAACGATGATAGTAGTTTTGTTTGCGGTACAGGATAATGGCGTTTTAATAAGTTTTTTAAAAAAAAATCATTTCTTGAAACATTGAACAGACTTTGGCTGACTTTGTCAAGGGAATGAAGAGGTAAGCTGTGTTGAAAAATGGGAGTTATGTAAAATGAAAAATTAGAAATTTTTTTTGCATTAAATTCGGTAAATCATTTTCTTGTCAAAAACAGAACGAGTTCCTAAGCCTACAAATGCAAATAAAGAACTTTGAGGAAAACTAATGACTGATCATCAAAATAAACAGTTACACTCTAATTACCTAACAGTAAAGCAGAAAATATAAATTCAACAAACTGAGGAAACTATGAGAGCCCAGATCAGAGCTAGAATCAAGTGGACTGAAGAAGGGGAAAAAAAAACACTAAATATTTCTACAAGTTAGAGAAAGCACGTCGTAAGAAAAATATCATTACTAGATTGTATAACGAGACAGGAGAATTTATAACTGATCAAAGAGACATATTACAGGAACAAGTGGTGTTTTACAAACACCTGTTCAATCAAAAAACAAACGCCGCTACTGTTAAAGATGCTGCCAACTCGTTTATGAAAGACGGAAACTTTAAAAAATTAGACAACGATGATGCGGGTGCATGCGAAGGCATGATCACTTTAGCAGAACTACTGCTGCGCTAAGGAAAATGAAAAATGGGTCAGTCCCAGGCAACGATGGTTTAACGACAGAATTCTTGAAATTTATTTGGAACAAAATAGGCAGCATGACAACTAGTTCATTCAACATATCATTTCAAACAGGAGAACTTAAGTCCACACAAAGGCAAGGTATTATAACTCTCATTCACAAAGGTAAAGAATTAGACGGAGATAAACTTAACAACTAGAGACCTACCACTTTAACAAACTCTGAATGTAAAGTTTTGGCTGAAGGTATGGCAGAAAGATTGGGAAAAGGTATTTGTACGTGAATTGATGAGGACCAAATGGATATCTTAAAGGTAGAAAAATTACAACCATTATAAGGACTATAGATGATGTAATAAATTACCTGAATAGAACAGGACAAGCGGGTTACTTACTAGCACTACTACTACTACACAGCTTTTGATTCTGTTTCTAAAACATATCTTTTACACTTATTTAACATGTTTGGCTTTGGTTTTGATTTTCAAAGATGGATACATGTGCTGGCTAATAATAGCCAAAGCTGCATCAATTATGGTGGCTGGTTGTCTGAACCGTTCGATGTAAACTGTGGCATTCGACAAGGCTGTCCTTTCTCTCCTTTAGCATTCATCCTAGCCTTAGAACTATAAGCAATAAAAATCAGGAATAGTGAAATATGAAAACTATACTCCTCAGTAGAACAAAACTGGAGTTTCATACCGAAATGGCACTTGAATGAAATACTGAACAGTGATAATATATTCATGATCAACTGTAGATCAAAAGATGTACAACGCATGAACCATTTGAAAATTGAATTTTGGAAAGCGGTTATTATTACGTACTTAGATATTAAGAGAGAAATGAAAATCGAAGAAATAATACCATCTAGTGTGTGTGATCAGTTGTTATTCTACAATGACTTGATTAAGTATAAAGGAAAGGTGCTGTACTTCCATAAGTGGAAAGAAAAAGAGAATAGAATAGAATATGTAAGAAATGTCATTCATGCCAACGAATATAGACTACTGTGTCTAAGAGAGGTGGAGACATTGTTGATATATAAAGTGCAGACACATTGTTTGAATATAACACCCTGTGCAACGCCATCCCAGCATCATAAGAGTCAGTTTTGTTGTTGTTTGTTTTTTTTTTTTGCAAAGCAAGTTTGTCTAACGTGAAATCCAAAGAGACACATAAAATAGTGAAAAGAAATAATACCACTAAAACCTTACGCCATGGTTATGGTTTCTGGCGCAGAAAGCTTGGGATTTAAATTAGATAAAAACGTATGGCTGATTCCTAGACAATCCACAAAGGAAACCAGACTATACGAGCTGCAGTAGAAGATAAATCACAACATCTATCCTACGAACATTCTTCTTCGGAAAATGAAAATAACAGAAAGCAATAAATGTGATATATGTGTCAATGATATTGACTTTATGGAACATTTCTTTTATTATTGCCCACTTGTGCATAGACTGTGGAAAGAAATAGAAATGTACGTAACAACGATGGTTGGAAAAAACGCTAAAACTGTCATTGGCTGAAGTAATGTTTGGTGTCCAAAGCAAAAAAAAAAAAAAAAAAAAAAAAAAAAATTCAAGATCGATCGAAAGAGCAGCAGTTAATCTTATTCTTTTAATTGTTAAAATATGCATTAGTATAGCTCGAAAAACGAAAGCGCTACCTGCTTTACAAGTTATGTTTGGGCAACATTTGCAATTGAGAAAGAAGAATATCCCGTTCTAATATCGTTATTGAAATATGTTAGATAATGCACGAGGGCAAGTGTGATTAAGATAGTGATGCTGCTATAAAAGGCATGATTGACAGATAATTTTTCATTCACGCAAAACACACACACACACACACACACTCACAGCCACTTCCGCAAGCAAACACACGCACGCACGCAAAGACGTAAGCCTACACACACACACACACACACACACACACACACACACACACACACACACACTTATTATCTCGCTTCTTGGCTTTCCTCATGCCTCCCTTGTAGACTTCCTTTGCTCTATAAGGGTAGCATCTTTGGGGAATAGCAGTTTCCGAGATTGCGTGTCCCGTATATGTTTGTCATCTTTCCCTGGGTTGTCCTTGCATTCTTTTTCGTCTTTTGTCGTCAAGGACAATTTCTGGGAATGTTTATAAGTTCAGGAGCCACAGCGATGGGTGCTGAAACTTACATTCTGTTATTAGGATCATAACTACATTCCTCTTTCATCTGTCTGTCTGTCGGTCTCTCATGCCCCCCCCCCCCCTCTCTCTCTCTCTCTCTCTCTCTCTCTCTCTCTCTCTCTCTCTCTCTCTCTCTTCTTTCTTTCTTTCTTTCTCTCTCTCTCTCTTTAAAAACTGAAAGAAAAGAAAAAAAGTTAAGTCTTTGGTTGTATTTATGTTATTCTTTTGGTATAAGAAGCACATTGGCAGAGTGAGAGTGCCAGTACACCACACATTAGAACCAAACCAAACCTAGACACTTTGTATCAAACACCAAAACGTTAAAATCAGCGAGAATATGTCCATTTGTGAGAGAAAATACAGACTAGGCATGGTGTGTAAGAGACTGGTGAGAGAGAGAGAGAGAGAGAGAGAGAGAGAGAGAGAGAGAGAGAGAGAGAGAGAGAGAGAGAGAGAGAGAGAGAGAGAGAGAGAGAGAGAGAGAGCAAAAAACAAAAAAAACGGTAGTGGAAATTGTTTTTGCTTTCTTTTTTCCACTTTTTTGCTTTTTTTTTCTTCTCTTTCCACTGATCCGATAACTGATGCCACATTTAAAAAGAAAACAAAAAAGTATTAAAAAAAAAAAAAAAAGTCTTCACACCACACCACAATTGCCCCGCCAATGTCTGCAGGTTTAATTATGATGTCTGTGCGATTCTTCTTTTCTTTGAGAGCTTTTTATCTCTTGGTCATTGACGCTGGATTATTTTAGGGTACTTTTTATGAGAAAAAAAACAACTTCATCCTCATCAGCAAAACAAGGCAATACTTTTGTTACGGATGGTGTGAGGTGCGTGGTTTGCTGTCTGACTCTCGCTCTCAAAAGTTTGGATGTGTGTAATAATTATTCCCTACACACACCCACACCTCACGAACATGGGTAGCCAGGCAACACACGAGTTAGATTTAGATTCTCTTTATATGCTGCCTGAACCATCAAAGCAAACATTAATATGAATTGTTACAAAATCAATACATGCCATTACATAGCATGCAGGTCAGTTCACGTCATCAAAGACATCAATACATAGGAAATTTCAACCATCAGATATCAGCGTATCATTTTACATATCTTGATATAACTCACAGATCTCGCTGGCGCTGTCCACAGTGTCCCACAAATACAGTCAGCACACTCGGCGACACAGTACCCAAGCCACAGTCTATAGCATTAAAAGAAGACACAGAAGAAGAAGCAGAGTCTCCACCCGGCAAACATAGCCGCTCACAAACACAACGATATTTGAATCTAAAAGTACACTATTCACATGGCACACAAAAACCACGTTGAACTACCAAAGAAGAAGAATAGAACCAGGGTCCCCACACGGCAAGCAGAGCCGCTCACAAACATAAACGATAATGAAGAAGAAGCAGAAGCAGGTACAGCAACAACGATGAACCAAGAAGAATAACCAGGGTCGCCACACGTCAAGCAGAGCCGCTCACAAACACAAACGATAATGAAGAAGAAGCAGGGTCTCACTCGGCAAGCACACTAAATCACGTCGAACTATCAGAAGAACCGCAGATTCACAAGGCACAGTAAACTATATTTTATCACCGGCGAACACAATTTCAGCGAAGTCCCATAGAACGCAGAACTTCGACGTATTGTTGATCTTAAACAAAATCAGCTTCTCCGTATAATTACTGATATTAAAATGTTCACATCGATAAACTCAGTCCGCCGACACACATGTGGTGGTACAACTAAAGCGCGTAAATATTCCTGCAGGAGTTTTAACAGTCACCCTCAGCGACACAGCACTCACAAAAGTTTTATAACAAATAAATTTCCTGGTACATATCTCGCTGAAATCGTCATCACAATGAAGGCCTTGCAGCTGTCAGTCGCTTCCTTATTTAAAAAAAAAAAAAAAAAAAAAGCCATCTGAACATTGATTTCATCACCATTGTCCGTCTTGCAGAACTGGTGCTAACTTTAAACTCATTCTGCTTCGCTGAAAACCACTACCGACAAGTACGTGGAGTGGCCATGGGCACCAAAATGGGACCATCATATGCATGCCTTTTTGTCGGATACATAGAGGAAAAGATTTTTCGCACCTTCCAAGGAAAATTTCCTGACTTCTTCAAACGATTCATTGATGCTTGTATACGAGCCACATCCAGTTCAAATCTGACCTTCTACAGTTCATAACATTTGTTTCCAATTTCCACCCAGCTCTTTGCTTCACCTACCAGAATTCGGAGACCACTGTTTCATTCTTGGATATCCAACTGTCCATCTCACTGACTCACACACACTGTCGTATATACAACACCCCAAACACCATCTCCACCATGCAAGTATGCACAGTCGTAAAACACATCCACATGTGAACAATCCATATGCACTATATACAATTCATATCCAATTCATATCCAATGTATAAGAGTTCCCCCCCCCACCCACACATACACACACACACACATACAAACACACATACGCGCGCGCGCCTGTAAACACGTAATCGTCCGTTTACGTGTATGTTTTCATACGTCATTGTTATACGTATTAATTTGCTTTTCTTTTTGTCACAAGTCCTGAAGACGGTCTATAAAGGAAACGTTTTTTTTGTTTTTTTTTTTTTCTATTTCAAAGTATTCTAAGCATCCTCAAAGACATTTTGTAGCAATAACAAGGATACACAATATCAATAACACATAATAACATCAACAGATCTGTTTCAGATTGTTTTCCCTTCAAAACGTGATCAAGGTGACATTACACAACATGACGTGGTGCTGTAATATTTGTAATTTCGAATCACAGATCGGCCATAGCAAAGATCTAGCACCACTGCGAACCATTCATTGAATATAGGTAGCTCTGAGTATAGGTGTGGTGTCTGCAGTGACAAGGAAAATACGAGGGAGTGAATAGTCCTAAGGGTATGAAATGGTCAGCCGGGGGGGGGGGGGGTGGAGGGGGGGGGGGGGTGGAGGGGGGGGCGGAGGGGGGCAGGGGGTGTTAGGACGGAAAGGTAGGGAAGTAAAGAAACGGGCCACATAAGTAAAGCCACTGTCATTGAAAACCAATGTAGTGTTCCACATCATCAGGGGGAGCTAATCCCTGTGCTGACGGGTAGTGTGTTGTCAGTGCTCGCACGGAAACTCACATATGTACTTGTAAAGGCGGACTAAAGGAAACTCACATATGTACTTGTAAAGGCGGACTAAAGGAAACTCACATATGTACTTGTAAAGGCGGACAAAAAGAACACAAGCGCAAAGAACACAAGCGCATTTTCCAAGGTGCCATCTGCGTAAGTTTCTACACTGTAAAATTTGCAATGATGCATCTGAAATAAATCGTTGCAAATATTTCACAGTGTAGCAACCCATTCGTTTGCATACTGAGTGAAACAGTACTTAACATTAGATTTTTTTTTTAATTAAAAAAAAGGAAATACAATATCAACACATAACAACACATCAACAGATCTTTTTCGGAGTGTTTTCCTTCAAACGTGATCAAGCTAACATGACACAACATGGCGTGTTGTTCTGATGTTTGCGATGGCGAATCAAAGACTGGCCATTGCAAAGATCTGGCAGCAACACAAACCATTCATTGATATCAACCCAAAGGAACCAATACAAAACGGGAAGCATTTGGCGTTATGATTGAATAAATATTTTAATGAAAACGTGAACCATATCATATCCAAATCACACAAGACTTCAAAAGGCAAATATAAAACTGATACAAATCGGGTCTCCACTACCTCACCCCCCCTCCCGTCCCTACCCTATCCACATACCCTATCCACAGCCTCCTCCCCCCCACTGAAAGGACACACACACACACACACACACACACACACACACACACACACACACACACACACACACACACACACACACACACACACATACACACACACACACACACACACACACACACACACACACACACACACACACACACACACACACACACACACACACACACACCTACTCGCACAGAAATACACATATGCTACCTGCAAAGGTAGACTTGACAAACATCAACTCATTTTCAACGTGCCATCTGCCTAAATTTCTACACTGTAAATTTTGCAGTGATGTACCCCTGTGACAGATCGTTGCAAATATTTCACAGTGAAACAACTCATTCGTTTGCACACTGAGTAAAACAGTCTGTGACATCAAAAACAAAACAAAACAAGAACATTCAATATCAATGACATATAACCACATCAACAAATCTCTTTCAGAGTCAGACTAAGCCCTGGGAAAGATGTCACAAAACACAGAAAGGCGGTGACAGTAGAGCGAGTGAAAGATGATTAATACCGAATTAAGAAAACAAAAAACAGAGTCTAAGTAAGAAAATCTAATACACGCTGCGAAAGAAGGACAATACCACCTACGAAAAAGGGAACTCTAGAAGAAAACACAAAGTCCTCAGAAAGAAGAGGTCAATAAACCCTATGCATGGAGAAAATGGAACTCTTTGAAAAGAAGATCGTAAAACAGATGAAAGAAAGGCATTAAATGTTTATGGTATACGTGTTGAGACTGATTAGCCTGCCAGACAATGGGTGGAATTTCAGACACTCATTAGGGCGTTCCAAGTGCGCACAAGGAAATGTTTCTGAAATAGGACCAAAGACGACTGCGGCTTTGCAGTTCTATACGAACTGGCAGTACAAAAAGGAAAAAAGACACTGAGCCTAGTGGATAAAAGAACAGCCACTGAACTCTGTGCAAGAAGGGAACACACCGTGACAGAATGCTAAACTACTATGACCAAAGAGGAGCGCAGCATTAGAAAAGTACACAGGGAGGGAGAATGAAGAAGAAAGAAAGAACAAAGAAGAAGAAGAAGAAAAAAAAAAGATAAAAGAGAGAGAGAGAGAGAGAGAGAGAGAGAGACGGGAGGGGGGGGGGATGGGTAGAGACAGAGAGAGAGAGAGAGAGACAAAGAGACAGACAGACAGACAGACAGACAGACAGAGCCAGAGACAGAGACAGAGAACAGGAGGAGGAAAATGCTATCCACGTGACCTGGTCTCCGCGTTCCATGGCCATCGATGTAGTTCCTTGGTCCTGTGGACGCAGAAATCTGTTTTTAACTTTTGATTTTCAGTCCAAGCAAACTGATCCACTTCATTGGGTTAAATCAGTTTAACGAAGAGTCACACGTCATTTCTTTCTAGAAATATTTTGATTTAAACGAAGTATGTCAATGCATAAAAGGTTTCAGCCATTCTGCATACCATGTCGAGGTAAAGTAGTATTACATATCTCCAACACTAAAATCAATTTTGGATAACTGTGGTTGCAAACTTGCATTCTGGGTGCAGAAATGACCTAATTAATCACCCTCCAAGTCACATGATGATGTAACAATGCTCAGTTCACTAATTCACTAATCCAAGTCATAAAACAAAATAAATGATTTTACGAAATACAATGAAAAGATTACAACCAAGTCAATAGAATGCTGAAAGCTTTT
>JADBJO010008655.1:43307-58307 GCA_016801955.1 Conus betulinus
CAAATCTACAAGACTGAAAAGTATGCTGATCTGGCAAACAGCCTGAGGAGAGAAGGCTATCAGGTCAAAGTCCTCACTGCAGATATTGGAGCTAGGGGGTTTGTAGGAACGTCTGCATACAGCCTCATGAAACAGCTCTCAGTTGCAGGGAGGGAAAAAACCAGAGCCCTGAAAGCAATGGCAGAAGCGGCAGAGAGGTGTTCAAGTTGGATCTGGTCAAGGAGGGAACAAAAGTGAACTTCATAAGGGCTTAACTTTCCTACAAATATCAGGTGTCCCAGTGGCTCAGTGGTTAGCGCGCGAGTCATTAAGTGGAAATGAACATGTCCAGAGGGGCATGGGTTCGAATGCCAGCCATGGCTCGTCCCAAGATGGGGGAAAAAAAGGGGCAGCAGAGGGACATCCGGAGTCATGAACCGGGTGTGGCCCAACTCCCCTAGAGTGTCAGGAGATAAGGGCCGAAACACTTGCTTGAAGGGGGCTTCTCTTCTGAGGATTCTCTGCTGCCACGCTCTCCACGAGTTTTTCTTTCTACTCAACAACCAAAGAGGGTGCAGTTTGTGCTTATATTTGGCCGTATCTATTGTTGTGGTTTGTGGTTTTGATGTTTTATTGATGATTGGCTGATGAGTTATTGAGATTAGTATTTGGATATGGTTAGGTCCATATTTGGTCTTGGGTATAGGCTGTTAGTGATTATTGATTGATGATTGGAGGAATTGGTGGTTTGGAGTCTGTGCCGATACACAGTGTTCCTATGTTTAGAAGTGTGGTCTTGGTATTTTGGCTGACTGATTGTTGACTGGTCTTTGAGCAAGTTAGTGTTTTGAGTTTGTATACGATTGTCGATATTCATGCCCTTATCTGGAGTCGTGTCGTGTCGTTCCCTGGGCAACCTATAGACGATTGGTTGCAGTCAGGGTGTGGCTTTGTCAGTTTCATGGTGTCTGTCACCTCTAGGTGTCGTCTGTCTTTTTGACTATCTAGTTCAGTTGTTTGCGACTCCTGGCTCGAGACGGAGGTCTGATCCAGTGTCTGGTGAGGCAGTTTTGCCACTTGGTTTAGTGGGCTGCCTGGAAGTCCATCGGTGGGTCATGGTGACAGCTCGGAGTTCCTTGGAGAAGTATTCGGTGTTTCGGTGTCTGCCTACAGCTTCCACGCATCTCAAGGGAGCGCGGGTTTCCCCGGCCTGGTGCTGCTTTGGCGGGTGTTCGTCTGGTGTCGTCTTCGTCGTCGTCGTAACTCCAGGTGAGAAGCGCGAGGGGCAGGCTGTTCGTTAAAGAAGGGAGTGAAGGTAGATGATTTTGGGCTGAAATGTGTTGAAGTGTGATTTAGTTTAGTGTGTGAAAATGATAATAATAATAATAAAAATAATAATAATATAGAGGATTTACGGAGCCGTAAATCGCCCTGGCTTGTAGGGGGGGGGGGAAGGAGTGAGAGCGAGGTGTCGTCGTGAGAGGTTATTGTCATCTGCGCGCGCGCGTCGAATGTCGGTATGCGCGGGGGTCGTGTTTTTATTATATTGTTTTTTTTTTTGGTGATTATTGCAAGTGAAATTGATTAGGCGTATGCTTAATCACGTATGGCCCAGCAGGGGGACGCCGTCCCGTCGCTCTGCTTTTATTAGTATGTTTGGGTTTGCGTTACTAGTTCAGCGGCGGCGAGCGCTTCAGCTCTCCGGTGTTGTTGCTGGTGTTGAATTATGTGGCATTTATTATATGCCATTAAAGGAAAAAAAAACCCCAGTACTTCATATATGGCATTATTTTTATTGGGTATATACTATTTGATGTATGTTAATTGGGATGTGATATAATATGATGTTGGTAGGGTGGCATGTGAAGGATGGTTTGTCATATGATGGTATTATTAATTGATTTTGTTTGATTTTGATATTGTAGAATAAGGAGAAAGTTAAGGTTTTTTTTATAATTGGAAGTTAATAACTGTTTGTTTTTTGTGCATTTTTTTTCTGGATATTGTAGATTGATTTAGGTATTGTTTGATGGAATTGTGAGGGCTAGGTTGGGTTGTAGTTAGTTTGACGGCTTGAATGCCTTGGTCGAAAGTGGAATTGCGAAGATAATGTGTTATGGTTTTGGTGTGCTTAAAGTTAGATAATTAGTTGCGGGTCAGAGTAGTTATGAAATTATTTTATTTCCAGGTATCGACATGGTTTAATATATTTTTTTTGTTGCTGCATCCTCCGGTTTGGGGCATCATACCGGGTATTGCCTTGGCTTTTGTCTTCGGTGTAGCTGACCTCTAGGTCATCGTCACAGACGACCGGGAGGGGTCGAGAGCATCCTTCGAGCGTCGAAGCTTCTCTTCCTGCTGTTGAGATCTGCTGAACTGCTGAGCCCTTCGTCGTCTTCAGTTTGTGTTACGGTGTTTTGAAATGAGTGACTTTGTGTTGAACTTAGTGACATTATTGACTTGGCATTGTTCGGAGCGTCATCTACCGTGGCATCAAGACCTCAGTGACAGTGTGGTGACCAGTGCCAAACTGTAAATGCCTGCGAGGGAAGGGAAAGAGTTGAGCTGTGAAAATTGATTGTGGGGAAAAAAAAGAAAGAAAGATGGTTCGAGTGTATGAAGGGTGAATGGTATTGTATATGAGCTGTTGATGATCATATATATATTTTAACATATATATATATATATAGATTTGGATATATTTGTATATGTAGTGTGGAGGGGGAATTGTAGTGAATTGTTTGTTTGTTTTTTTTTTTTTTTTGAGGGTGTGTTGTTATGTCCCCTTAGTAGTTTGCATTGCGTGGGCATTTTGGGTTCTGTAGGCCATCCTTCCCCTCTGGATGACCCAGCCCCAAGTTACCAAGCGATACCCCCTGTAGTATCCTTGGTCCGATATTAACCCTGTGTGGGTTGGGGTCCTTTGAGGCTCCCGGGATCTGGAGGTGGGGTGTCGGGACATATTTAAAAAAAAAATATTATTGATGATTGATGTGTTATTGTTTGAAGATCTGTTTTACTTTTTGCTGGTGGTGCGTGTGTGAGTGCGAATCTGAATAAAATTTGTTAGTTCATCGCACCTATTATTCTGTGTTTTGTATTCTTTGTTCTGTGGTGTTAATAGCTTTAGAGTGTGGGCGGGTGGATTTAAAGGGGGTACCCTTTCACATTTGGGTATTCCTGTCAACGCACTAGGCGAAGTGACGACAGTACTGATGATCAGATTGTTTACTGCTTGTTCACTGTCTTTGTGCTTTTTTTTTTCTTTCAGAATGGAGTGTATGCTGTGTTTACTGGCGGCTTTTGTGACGGTATCAGCAGCACCTTCACCACGCCCCCATATCGTCTTCATAATTGCCGATGACTTGGTAATTTTTAGCCGTGAAATAAATACAACATTTGCAAGAAAAATAAAATTATCTACGGTTCTCTTAAGTTGGTCATTTTCATAAGTGCCTCTTTTTGACTATTTGTAACTGTTTAAAACAACTGAACATGTTTGTCTGTTATGCTAATCATTGTCAGACCTTCAAAGGTAATTCTGATGATTTCTGTTATTTGATACTATAAATGATTTCCCCCCTTTTTCACATTGTTTCTTATTCATTTGTCAGAACAAGTAAATAGTTGTTTTTAGTATCCATGAATATTCTGTGATGTGCTTGCTTTCATTAACTCCCATCTTCCAGTGTGGGGAAAGAACAGCTCAATCACTGAAGCTAAAGAACAGCTCAGTCATGGAAGTCTGCATGTGCTGCAGATGAAAGAGGTCTGCTGTGCATTTCCCATCATATCATCCACTGTACTGACTGAGTGTGGTCCCCATGGAAAGGAGCCACACAGACCACTGCATACAATCTGTTGTGGCTTACAAAAGTCCTGAGTGTGGTCCCCATGGAAAGGAGCCACACAGACCACTGCATAGAATCTGTTGTGGCTTACAAAAGTCCTGAGTGTGGTCCCCATGGAAAGGAGCCACACAGACTACTGCATACAATCTGTTGTGGCTTACAAAAGTCTTGAGTGTAGTCCCCATGGAAAGGAGCCACACAGACCACTGCATAGAATCTGTTGGGGCTTACAAAAGTCCTGAATGTGGTCCCCATGGAAAGGAGCCACACAGACCACTGCATAGAATCTGTTGTGGCTTACAAAAGTCCTGAATGTCAAAGTAGAACTGCTTGCACAGTTTGACAGTTGACAGTATGGTGATCAGCGCAAGTTCGATCCATACATGTCATGGTCTGGAGCCTGTTGTGCATTGTTATTGATGCCCATGGAGGAGGGAGAGTGGTGTTGGGAGATGAGGGGAGGGGGGGGGGGGGGGGGGGGGGGGGGGTGGTTGGGTTGGATGGAATATGCACAGTACTGGATTGGTTCGGAGAAGGTGATAATCTTAGGATATTGGTATTGATTACAAACCGTGTGTCTTTTTACATGGCAGGGATGAGGAGACGTGGGATTCCATGGCTCAGAAATCAGCACGCCCAACATCGATGCTCTCGCCTACAGTGGTATCATCCTCAACAACTATTATGTGTCTCCTATCTGCTCTCCCACCCGCAGTGCCGCGATGACTGGAAGACACCCCATACACACGGGTCAGTGCTGCACATTTTTTTTTACATTTTACATCATACACGTTAGTTCGTGAATACTGGGTACGTCTGCCTAAATCTGTTACACTGTACAAGTTGAGTGGGTACATCTGCCTAAATCTATTACACTGTACAAATTGAGTGAATACTGGGTACATCTGCCTAAATCTGTGTTTACACTGTACAAATTGAGTGAATACTGGCTACGTTTGCCTAAATACGCTACACTGTCAAATTTGAGTGAATACTGGGTACATCTGCCTAAATCTGTTACACTGTACAAATTGAGTAAATACTGGGTACATCTGCCTAAATCTGTTACACACTGTACAAACTGAGTGAATACTGGGTTTATCTGCAGTACATCTGCCTAAATCTGTTACACTGTACAAATTGAGTCAATACTGGGTATATCTGCCTAAACCTGTTATACTGTATAAATTGAGTTGTTACTGGGTACATCTGCCTAAACCTGTTAACACTGTACAAATTGGTCTCTATCTGTCATACACAGTAGTAGCCAAAAGGCATGTACTAAAAACACAAATACGATGCCAAGTAAGGTTTATGGACATGGGCATAGTCACAGGGATTCTGGTGTTTTTAGTTTGCAAATTTTCCACTACAACAGGTTTATACATCTCAGTGACCTAAAGTTTTTTTCTTTTTTTTTTTTTTTATTGTTATCTGTGTGCGACTACCGAATATCACAGTGTTTGCCTAATTGCAGCAGCAACAAACAACACAAACACAGGCTAGCAGTAGTAGGCCTGACATGATTGAAGAATTAAAAGTGCGAAATCGCAACATTTTGGTGGAAGTATCATGTCTTTCTGCCTTCCTTTTGCAACCAAGTCACAGACTTATTGGTGATGTGTTATTGAACCTTACCGATTCTTTGGGATGCAGCATTAGCCTGCTATATAAGCCTAGTTGTCTTTGACTCTGACCTTGGTATGTCATCACAATGATTTGCACCTAACCCTGCCCCCCTTTCTCTCCCACCTCTCTCCACCTAATCTCTCTCTCTCTCTCTCTCTCTCTCTCTCTCTCTCTCTCTCTCT
The DNA here is from genome assembly GCA_016801955.1 of Conus betulinus. Lineage (NCBI taxonomy): Eukaryota > Metazoa > Mollusca > Gastropoda > Neogastropoda > Conidae > Conus > Conus betulinus. Next base: position 48,949 of record JADBJO010008655.1, read on the forward strand.
CTCTCTCTCTCTCTCTCTCTCTCTCTCTCTCTCTCTCTCTCTCTCTGGGTATGAAATATCATCTGTCATAAAAATGGATGGTCCTGGTTGTGTACATGTATAATGGTATACATTGTAGTTGATTAGTGATCATCTGTCTGACATTTTACCCAGTATATTTACATCTTTCTTGAGCAATAAGGAAAAAAAAGGCGCAGTGGTAAGTGGGGCAGATCCCTTGCATTTTTGTTCTACTCATGCTGTATAAGTATGAAACTGTTTCAACTCGCATGTAGTTATAGGTGGGGCAAGTCTGTCAGACAATAATACATAGAGCAAGCATGCAGTGATGCACAGCTGATTGCAGCTAGTGCTTTCAGGCAGCAGCTGTATGGCCATGTCATGTCAGGTCGGTCTGCAACTCCATAGAGCTGTCTTCTGACTTGATCATCCCCGTGGATGGATCGTCATCATCATCATCATCATCATCGTCGTCGTCGTCACTAATCCTCCCACTCTCCCCAGTGACATATTCCAGTTATTTATTTATTTATTTATTTATTGGCCAGTGTAGATTGGCCTTGCAGTCCGTTAACCATCAGAACTTAATTCTTTCAAGACAGATGCTGCGTAACAAGTTATGTCCCTTAGCAATGGATCATTTTCTTAGATTTTATTTGACGCCTCTTTATGCAAACATAAAAACATGTTATGTATCAGTGGAAAAGGTAAAACATTAAAGTTTTCACTCAGTGTACTTATAAATGCCATTTAGCTAATACCAAAGGCTCTGTTTGTGACATGAGAAAAACAGGACATGTTGACTGCTTGGCATGAAAATGTGTGTAAAATTCTTATTCTTGGCTTTTTTCCATCAAAAATGGCTTCTCCATTATGAAAAACAAACAGCAGTTCCTTTAGCTGACACCTAAAACTAAATAAGAAATGTTTGTATCCATTAATCAGTAGAAAGGGGAAAAAACTGGAGGATTTGTATTCAGTCTGTTGTCACATACATACAACACAGCCATCAGGAACAGCTGCCTGGCTGTTACCTACACACGGAACAACACAAAAGAGTGAATGAATTCTTTAATTTTTCTTACTATCGATTTTGTTGGCTATGGAAGGTTTTTGTTCTTTGAAATTTTTTCCCGTGACGTAAGTGGTCGGTCTTTGCTTTTGCGTCATCAGTTCTTTTTTTTTTCTTCAGTCTTCTTTCTGCCTTCGTCGCATTTCTTTCTTTCTTTCTGTGGATTTTGTTTTGCTGCCGTTTTGGATAGGAGATTAGAAGGCGAGGGCTGTCCAGCGGACGACAACGATGGCCCAGCCTTGGCAGCTTCGGCATAAGACGTGTGTGATAGTCGGTCGGTCTCGGTTTGTGTTTCCACGTTCTGAAACGATACTTTTTTTTTTTTCTCTTGATTACAATATCTTTTCATCAGTTCAGTTTGCGACTGAATTGTGTCTTCTAGCTTAGACACATTTTCATTTAGTGTTGTTACGGTTCGTTCAAGGACCAGGATTCTACTTACGGCATCGTTTTTCTTTTTTTTTTTTTTCATTGCTGATTGACTCCCTTTGCATTGTTTTTTCGGGCCTGTCCAAACGGTCGTTGTCGACTGGAAAAGAACTTTTCCTTGTAGAAGAAAACCTCGTCCTTCTGGGGCTGGTTGTTGCGTTTTTTCTCAATCGAATGTTCTTTATCCGTCTTACTCATTTGGTTATAGCTTCTGGTTCTAGTGATCTTCTCAGAGATTTTTGCTAAATACTCAGCAGCTTTTAACCTAGTGGTTGACTGTCGCCGCCATCTGTGTGTGTGTGTGTATGTGTGTGTGTGATCATGTGTGCGTGTGTGTGTGTGTGTGTGTGTGTGTGTGTGTGTGTGTGTGTGTGTGTGTGTGAGTGTAATAAGATAGGTCCCAGTGTTTACACTTGAGGCACACCGTGACTAATTGACAACATAGGACATACACACTCATTTACTGAGACGTTTGCTTTCTATCTGAAGGAAATAAAGACAGGAGTTCAAGCAAATTTTCAAAAAAGTGACATAACTTCAGCTTTTTCAGAGAAAGACTGCGATCGGTAACATCAAAATCTTTCATCAAATATACTGAGAGAGAGAGAGAGAGAGAGAGAGAGAGAGAGCGAGAGAGAGAGAGAGAGAGAGAGAGAGAGAGAGAGAGAGAGAGAGAGAGAGACTCGTGACTCGTGACTTTAATGTGAGGCCATCAGCCTATTCACATGAGTGCAGCAAGAAAGAAATCCATTTCATACAGTTAGAAGCATGCAAAACACATGATTTCTATTACATTTCCCTCATCGTATTTTCGTAACCATTATACAGTGGAGACCTTTCTACACCTGTGTCGTATAATACTCCGGAAAGCCGTACTATTTTAAGCATCTTTTATTTACTTCATTTACGCATGCGTCAGATTAGCAGATCGCCCTCCACCGTGCAAAGGAAAGGAAAACCCCGAATCTTGGCCTTTGACACTCTGTGTGTTCTGTGGTCGTGTTCGTGTGGTGGTGAACTTGTGTTGTTTATATTCGTTGGATTTAGCAGCCCCATGGATAAATTACTATAGCCTTGCCGCTTTCTATGTATCAGGTTAGTACTTTCCTTCAATATTTTTTCACTTAAATTGTAGTTTTCCCTATTTCTTTTCAGCCTGTGACCCTGACGTATCCTGTCCCGTGGGTCTTGTTGACATTTGACTCGTGCGCATGTGCCTAAATTGCCTGAAGACCAGAGGAGTCTCTTAATGGTCGGATCCCTAGAATTCAAACTTTAATAATTGAAAGCAACCGACGGACAATAATCAAAATGTATATAATAGCTGTCAGTTAACAGAAAGTTCAAAACCATACTCTTATAATATGATCTATGGGCAGCCATTACTTAGCAGACGATCCAGCCTCCCACTGTCGCCCCGTCTGCCTCACGCTCACTCCTCCCCCCCCCCCCCCCCCCCCCCCCCCCCCCCCCCCCCCCCCCCCCCCCCCCCCCCCCTCTAAGCAGAGAGCGACAGACAGAAAAGGAACACGCGAGCTCTCGAGACGGACTGTGCTGGCGTGTGGGTCACGCAACTTCATGCTGATTTGCATATTGACCTACATTTAAACAATTCCGCAGCGTGCCTTGCTGTTTACTTTACTGAACTAAGTTCTTGACCTACTTTTCGATTTCTGGTTCATCTTATCTACATACTTCATCACTACATGGTCAATTATTTATCTGTGTTTCCCTTTGTATTCATTTCGTAGTTTTACATAATATGTATGTATGTACCGATTTCATTACTTATTCTGACCTTCCTCTTACATGTTTCCTATTGATTTTTTTTTTTTTTTTATTTTATTATTATATACACATTTCCATACTCATTTAACTTAAACCATTCATATTCCTAGACTCCCCCCCCCCCCCCCCCCCCCTCAAAACATATGTTTCCTTATGGTGTTAACCGGACTCTGCATTTGCTTCTTCCATGACCCCTCCCTCCATGCTCCCTTTTACTTCGTCATGCATTCTTAATTCATATCTATTCAGATTATAATTACACTTATTCGTCTTATTCACCTTGATTGTCTATACTCTTGCCTAATGATATATTAGTAGATATACATTCAATTCTACTACACCACTTGATCTAATCAGGCTGACCGAGGTTTCTGTAGGGGTTACCCCGCCCTTAGCTCATGGTCCAAAGTCCTGCCCTGTGAGCACAGGGGGGATTGTTTCTCCGAGGGGTCCCACCCCGTAGCTAGAGGTTTTAACGCGCCTCATGATCGCGTGATGAACCCGTCATGGGACATATGGGGTATTTCTTGAGTGCAGCAGTGCCACCTGCTGCCCCACCCCGTCCTGCTGGGAGCACCGCCAGTTGGTCCGGAACTGCTTATTCGACCAGGCGGGTCTGACTTATATCGCAGCTAACCCTCATATCTGAGGGCCGTTCCCCTATCCGCCACCCGGGGACCCGCCGGGTTGGGGATGGTCGCCCCGCCACTGAATTGGAAGTAGCCTGTCACCTTCGACAAGAAGCAAACCTGGCGACCACACATCCAGAAAGCTGAAGCAAAGGCCAGACGAAAGCTTGCCATTCAGCTAGCCGGAACCAGCTGGGGAGCAAACGAACAAATACTCAAGCGCGTCTACCAGGGAGCAGTCAGGCCCCATCTTGAGTATGGCTCAACAGCTTGGTCAACAGCAGCGAAGACCCACCAGCAATCCCTGGATAGGGTCCAAAATCAAGCCCTCAGGATCATCACCGGGTCCATGCGATCCACACCAATCAAAGCCATGGAGGAGGTTACTGCCATACAGCCCCTCCACCAGAGGAGAGACGCAAAGACCATGGTTCAGGCAGAGAAATTCAAGTGCCTGCCTCAACATCCGATGAACAAGAGGATGCAGAACCTGACCAAGAATCGTCTCAAACGCAGTAGCTTCATCCATGAAAGCAAGAGTCTTGCCAGGGAGCATCAAGATGGCTTGCCACCTGCCAACCCACTGGACCCCTCTGATCTGCCACAGCCCTGGAATGAAGATTTCACAAATCTTCACATCTCCACAACAGTTCCACAGGTTGCCTCAGGAGACTCAGGATGACATCGTCGTCAAACGCACTCTCACACTTGCCATGATTGCTGAGAAGTACCCCGAAGAATCCTGGATACATGCGTACACCGACGGCTCAGCAACCAACGCAGTGTCTGATGGAGGGAGGAGCGGGCGTATTTATCAAGTCACCTGAGGGACACACCACCACAGCAGGGATACCAACTGGGAAACACTGCTCCAATTATGCTGCAGAAGTTCAGGCCCTCATGCAGGCAGCCTCCATGATTCATGATCACAGAGCGACTGCACCCAAGTTGTCTCTCCTCTCTGACGCGCTGTCCGTCCTGGAGGCCCTTGCAGGAGGACAAACTTCCTCGTCTAATGGAGAAACTCCAGGAACTCGCCAAAAAGTAGTAGACGAGTAGTCCTGCAATGGGTACCTGCCCACTGCGGAGTCCCAGGGAACGAGGCAGCCGATCAGCTCGCCAAAAAACCGGAGCCAGAGGAAGACAACCAGACAACAGCGTCAGCTTCGCAGAGAAGAAGACCCTTGTGAAGGCTCTGATGCGACCACAACCCACAAGGGATGCCTTCCATCTTCTGGAGAGACAGGAGCAGGTGGTCATTATGAGACTCAGAACTGGCCACTGCCGACTCAATGGCCACCTGCATAGGAAGCTGAAGCTGGCGCCTTCCCCCTTCTGCTCCTGTGGTCTTGAAGACCAAACACCAGAACACGTCCTACAGACGTGTCCCCTTCTCAAGGGACTGAGAGAAACCGTGTGGCCAACGCCGACTCCGCTGCACACGAAACACATATACATACGCACACACACACACATATATATATACAATAAACTAATATATTTCCAAGGAGAAGTACCAAGCACCATTCCAGCAACTTACAGAGCAGCTTGGTGTTGCAATAACTGCAAGAAATATTGAATTATAAACAAAGCTTGCTCTTATGTCTTAGATTGTAGTAGAAATAAGGGGGTGATAAGCATTCATATCTATAGTGGTAGACCGTTCTGCCTAACTAACAGTATGCGCTTGAGTGGGTGAATGGGGAATAATAAATGCTTCTCAAAATGAACCTTCACCAGCTTATAGTCTCCAAAGGTGGAAATATCTCCAATGGGGAGAAAGCTCACTAACATATAACTCCTAACTCCTGATCATATACCAGTATTTTGAAACCTGATTGGTTCTTCTCAGTGACCGCGGAAAGTGGTAATTTGACTCCTCTGCCTTTTCGGTTTTAAGAAGAATGCTATCCCAGGAAAAGGCTGGTGTGCAAATACCGTAGTATTTTTGTTGAGTTTTCAAAAAAAAACAACCAAAGGTGTCACCTAAGAAGCAAATTGAAATCATAAAAGCGCAAAACAAGCTACATTTTCTTGTGAAAAGTAGAAAAAATAAAAAAAGATATCCTCTCTTAAGACACAAATGCTGAGGGCCAGTTCTTGGAATGAATCCGCAAGGGACTAAATTACAATAAACTAATAAATTCCAAGGATAAGTACCGAGCACCATTCCAGCAACTTACATAGCAGCTTGATGTTGCAATAACTGCAAGAAATATTGAATTATAAACAAAGCTTGCTCTTATGTCTTTGATTGTAGTAGAAATAGGGGGGTGATAAGCATTCATATCTGTAGTGGTAGACCATTCTGCCTAACCAACAGTGTGTGCTTGAGTGGGTGAATGGGGAATAATAAATGCTTCTCAAAATGAACCTTCACCAAGCTTATAGTCTCCAAAGGGGGGGAAACATCTCCAATGGGGAGGAAGCTCACTTTTTTTTCCCCCTTTGGAGACTATAAGCTTGCTGAAGGTTCATTTTGAGAAGCATTTATTATTCCCCATTCACCCACTCAATCACATACTGTTAGTTAGGCAGAATCGTCTACCACTACAGATATGAATGCTTATCACCCCCTTATTTCTACAACAATCTAAGACATAAGAGCAAGCTTTGTTTATAATTCAATATATATATATTACACCTTGTTCATGTTCACAGAGAGAGAGAGAGAGAGAGAGAGAGAGAGAGAGAGAGAGAGAGAGAGAGAGAGAGAGAGAGAGAGAGAGAGAGAGAGAGAGAGAGAGAGAGAGAGAAGAGAGAGAAAACCCCCCCGTCTCCAATGTTCTTTCCAGATGTTACAGAGAAAAGAATGTGGTATTAATCTTGTTTAAATGCTATGAATTAGCAGTCGATCTGCATGTATAAAACTGGTAGCATTGCACATAATTCATGTTCATGTATGCAGAGGCAAGTGTGTGTGGGTGAGTGCATGCGTGTGTACATATTTTCCATGCGTCAGTGTGTGTGTGTGTGTGTGTGTGTGTGTGTGTGTGTGTGTGTGTGTGTGTGTGTGTGTGTGTGTGTGCGCATGTGTGCGTGTGTCGATCGCGCGCGCGCGTGTGTGTGTTTGTGTGTGTATGTACGCGCGCGCACGCTCGCGTGCACGTTTGTATGTGTGGGTACACGTGCGCGCCCCGTGTGTGTGTTTGTGTGTGTGCATGCGTGCGTACGCGCGCGCGTGTGTGTATCTGTGTGTGTGTGTGAGTGTGTGTGTGTGTGTGTGTGTATGTGTGTGTGTGTGTGTGTGTGTGTGTGTGTGTATCTCTGTGTGTGCGTGTGTGTGTGTGTGTGTGTGTGTGTGTGTGTGTGTGTGTGTGTGTGTGTGTGTGTGTGAGTGCGTGCATGCGTGTGTGTGTGTGTGTGTGTGTGTGTGTGTGTGTGTGTGTGTGTGTGTGTATGTGTGGGAGGGGGGGGGGGGGTGTGTGTGTGTGTGTGTGCATGCTTAGGCATATATGTGAGTGCGGAGGGATGGGGTGGGAAACGGGGACGTGTTCATGCCTACATATGTGTAGACAAGCAAACGTGGGCTTGTGCAGTAAGAGTCACACCAGGTGGTGTGTTTGTCAAATCATTCCATTCCTAACCAAGGACACAAGAGAGAGAGAGAGGGAGGGGAGGGAGAGAGTGAGAGAGAGAAAGAGAGAGAGTGAGAGAGAGAGAGAAGGAGATAGAGTGTGTCTATCTTTGTGCCTGTGATTCTGTGATTCTCTCTCTCTCTCTCTCTCTCTCTCTCTCTCTCTCTCTCTCTGTGTGTGTGTGTGTGTGTGTGTGTGTGTGTGTAAGTATCTGAGGGAGAGACAGAGAGAGAGAGAGAGAGAGAGAGAGAGTGCGTGCGTGCGCGCCGTGTGTGTGTGTGTGGGGGGGGGGGGGGTGGGGGGATGGGGGGGGGGGGTGAGTGTGTGCATGCGTGCGTGCGCGTGGGCAGTAGTAGTAGTAGTAGTAGTGGTAGTAGTAGTAGTAGTAGTAGTAGTACTACTACTACTACTACTACTACTACTACTACTACTACTACTACTACTACTTTCATTTTACGTCTCTTTTCACATTATGTGATTTGAGAGAGAGAGAGAGAGAGAGAGAGAGAGAGAGAGAGAGAGAGAGAGAGAGAGAGAGAGTGTGTGCTTATACATGTATGTGTGTGTGTGTGTGTGTGTGTGTGTGTGTGTGTGTGTGTGTGTGTGTGCGTGCGTGCGTGCGTCAGTGCGTGCTTGCGCGCGCGCAAGCTTACAATCACACAAAAACTGCCAATTTCATATTGAATACCTAGCTGGACCGTGTAACAAATAAGAGGTAGCTTGAAAAGCAGGACTGGTATCAGAAAGAAAAAAAACAAACAAAAAAAAAAGTAACACCAGTCACAGACATGCCTGATGAGTATGGTAAGTATACCCTGAGAGGCGCACTCTCAGAAACATGATCTCTTGACATGTTTGTTTCACCGCATATTAATTTCGTTGAAGATTTATAATTAGGTCTGAAGGTATCTAATTTTAGTCAGTAAAACGTTGAATCGAAATTTCTGCATTGATACATATCAGGAATTTGCAGGTTTCGGATGCTTTTGATATAGTCAATAATGAAAAGTTGACTATTTTGTATTATATAAGAACTAAGATTCTTTGGACTATTTCTGAAACAGCCCCAAGCCTTCTGTCTTAATATTTGATGACTCTCTTGTAAAGTGAAGGCTATAGTAAGCTGTTGAGCTCACCTTTCAATTCCAGCATCTTTTTTCTCTCACATCTGTCAGCAAGTTCCTTACCCAAGATTCCAAAATATGGAGGAAACCAAAAGAAAGTTAGGTCAGTTCTTTGCATGTCAAGATGTGAATTAGAGCGACTAATGTCCTTTAAAATAAGGTTATCTGAATTCAAATCGAAAAACTTATTGGATTGTAATACTAGCATTGAATCTACGCAGAACAATACTTGAATGATTGACTGTGGTAAGTCAGTAAGATGTGATAGCTTTCATTTAAGCAACGAATGTAGAAATGTGTTTTTCAATGAAGTGGCGGAATAAGAAAGGCAGACCCAGCCTCTGTTTTTTTTTTTTTTTTTTTTTGTTTTTTTTTGTCACTGGGCTATCTGTAAACACCTTAAGATGGTGGGGATATTTGTTTTTTCAAATGCATCTTTGCTGAATATGATAAGATGTAGGGCTGATCAACTTTTTTGTGCATCAGTGTGATCAAGATCGAACTTCGCTCTATTTCTTTCCCAGTTTGGAATGGTAGCTGTACAAGACGTCTTTGCTAATGATTCAACATTCACGTCAGTTTCTTTAAACTAATTTGCAGTATAAGAACCAATGGTGGATAATGAGGATTTCTTTTTTGCTCTTGTTGGATGATGGGACTGTGGATTTACATATATTTCTTTTTCATTCACACCTTTCGTGGTCGAACATTTATATTTTGAAACTGTAAGTTTCCTACA
>JADBJO010008655.1:70807-75807 GCA_016801955.1 Conus betulinus
CGTTTTCTACTATTTCAATGGCGAGCTTATTGATGAATAATGAAAATAGAACAGGACTGCTCACATCCCCCTTGTTTTACTCCTTTAGTTCAAGTTATATAGTCGGTTAATTTATTGCCGCTTCTTATCCTTGTTTTAATTGCTTGATACATGCTGTGAATACACTTAAACACATTTCCTCTTATACTGTTTTTTTTTTTTTATCAATATAGGCCACAGTAAATTTCTATTGATCGAGTCAAACGCCTTTTCAAAATCAATAAATGCTACGTATAACTTACGATTAAAAGAAAACTGCTTCTGAATCAGGGCAAGAAGGGTGAACATATGGTCTACAGTCGAGTATCAGCATTAAATCCAGCCTGATGTTCAACGGTTAGGTTATTTTCTTCTACATATTCCCAAAGTCTGGAGTTTATAATGGTACTAAATACTTTGCTACTAATATCAGACAACGAGATACCTCGATAGGTGTTTACATTGTTCACGTCACCTTTTTTATACAGTGGAAGAGTTATAGATTGGGCACCAAGACTCGGGAAAAATGCCCTTATCGACCAATGCATTGAAGAACCTTACAAAAAAGACTATGATCTGTTCGCACGGAGCTTTCAAAAACTCCCCAATAATTCCGTCAGGGTCTGCAGCTTTACCAGACTTACATTTTTAAAGTGCTATCAAAACTTCATCTCTTGAAATAGGACGGTCCATGGACTCATTTTCCGCATTTGGCAAATGAAAATCATAATTATTTGGCAAATCTTTGTTTAGTAAGGACTCAAAGTGCCGGAACCATTCATCTAGTGGTATGCTGTTTCTAGGTTGATTATGAACGGATGCTATAAGATATTCTAACATGCTGCTATTACATTCTCTTTCCTTTCTAACTAATAAATTTTTGTATTCACTTCTAGCCCTTACACACACATTTTTTATCATTCTTATCCAGAATTCTACGAAATATCCTTAACAATTTACGCACTTTTCTCTTGTTAAGACTACATTCTACGTCGAACCAGAGAGAGAGAGAGAGAGAGAGAGAGAGAGAGAGAGAGAGAGAGAGAGAGAGAGAGGCGAAAAGTTGAGTAGTTTGGAGGGGGAAGGGGGGCAAAGACTGACAAAGGGAAGGGATATAATTATTATTTACCACGCCCCCTCTCTCTGTCTTTCTCTGTGTGTGTGTGTGTGTGTGTGTGTGTGTGTGTGTGCGTGTGTTTGTAAACATGTGCACTTGCGTGCGCGTATGCGTACGTGCATGCGTGTATGCATGCATGCGTGTGTGTGTGTGTGTGTGTGTGAGTGTGTATGTGTGTGTACGTGTGTGTGTATGAGTGTTTGCGTGCGTGCGTGCGTGCATGCGTGCGCGCGCGTGTGCGTGCGTGCGCGCGCGCTTTGTGTGTGTGTGTGTGTGTGTGTGTGTGCGCGCGCGCGCACGCGGTTATATGTGTGTTTGTGTGTGTGACCATTCAGCATATGGTCGACGTACAACGTTGGGGCCTTCAAAGAAAAGAGTCTATACCATACAATGTTGAGCGACTTGGTATCCTGCCTGAACTATTTTCTCCTGACAAGGTAAGAGAGAGAGAGAGAGAGAGAGAGAGAGAGAGAGAGAGAGAGAGAGAGAGTTTGACACTTTTGATATTTTATTTTATTGTCATCACCAAAAGAAGACTTTTGTCAAAGGGAGGGGGGGGGGGGGGGGGGGGTAACAGCAAAATAACGTTCTCCGCTTTCTTTTGTCGTGAGCAAATATTACCCACTTATTATCAGTATAAATCAAATTAAAGACTAGCAAAACACATAAGCCGGAACAACCTCGCACACTTGAGTATTATAGTAAGGTTAGAAAAACAAAACAAACGGGAAGTATAAGATTATAGACTGACTCGCCCATCCACTCAGCCAACTGATGATGTTACATCTTTCTTATCTGCTCTGCGTGCGACCATTCATTCCTATTTCTGTTTTTAATGCCTTACCCTGATTGTAATTATCCTTTATCTGTCTGATTTTCTGTTTTTCTGCAATAAATTTCCCAACAGATCTAGTTATAAGTTCGTAATAACAAAAAAAGCGACATCTCGTCTTTCAGCTACGTCTAACTTGAGAAAAATGAATGTTTATAAAATTTAGAAAGAGAGGGGGGTTAGTTACCCCCAAGGACATAGACAAACAAAGTACAGGATAAGACACAGTGCATTTCGACCTCTTGGGTTTTCTTCAGGCAGGCAAAAACAAGAAACATTTAGGACAGTGAAAACAAAGAACGAGAAATCACTTATCTCCTCGTATTCGCGCACGATCAAATGGGCCGCCGGACGGAAACGAGGGAAAATGGCCACCGGACGGAAACGAGGGAGGGGGGAAGGGGGGGGAGGGAAGGTGTGTGTGTGTGTGTGTGAAACAATGGGGTTTGTAGTTTGTTTTGTTGAATGGTATGATATATCAGTGATGGTAGTAATTATGATGGATTGATAATAGTGCTGAGTGGGACAAAAATTATTAATAAAAAACAAAAAAAAGACTTTAATGGATAGTGATTATGATGGTAGCAGTTATGTGTGGGTAGTTGCGTATGGGGGTGAGGGTAATGCTAATAATGATTGGAAGGGAATGGAAATGATCAATGGGTGATAAGGTAGTGTTGGGGGGAAGGGGGGAAGAGGACAATGGGGAGGAGAGAGAGAGAGAGAGAGAGAGAGAGAGAGAGAGAGAGAGAGAGAGAGAGAGAGCAGATGTGGATATGGATGCGGATGCGGATGCAGATAATTTATTCAAAAAGGCCATAGCCCCTCTTGAAGGGGGTGGTATATACATGCAATGCATGAATTCAAGAATCATACACGTAATGCAACTAAAAGCAGAACAGAAGCAAATGAATACAAGAAATCGAACATTCAACACAAAGGAAAGGAGAAAGATATCAATTACACACAGCAAATGGAGTGGATTTTGAACGCCTTATACAAATAGATGGCAAATTGTCTTATAACATCTTCGCGAGCAGAAGTGACCAGTAAGATAAGCCTAAATGCAGAAGGGTGTCTATGATATTTTGATGGGATAAAACTGGCTTCTAAGTGTTTCCAAGGCGGGAAAGCAAAGCACAAAATGAACCTCGTTTTCACGAGGCTCTCTACACAAAGCACAAACACAAACAAGTTCAATCTCTGTACACTCTTCTTTACGATAACGATATTGACGAACGTTAATATCAGACAATCCAAATCTAAATCTTGTCATTAAGTACTTTACATGGCAGTCCACTTGTATAGATAAATAGGTTGGGATACGATGTAGTGGATTGAAGTATCTGTATAAATCAAATCTATTACTACCTTGAATGTGAGCATTCCAGTCTTGCCATCTACAATTGATAAGCCTGGTACGAAGCATTTTCAAAAATACAGTCTGTTTCCGACACACTGGTTAACTCACGCATATCCCAGCCCTAATTCATATAAATTCATTTTGACTTTTGTCACCCAGTTCACCTTGCCCCTCATATCTAAATCAAATAACATCTTACAGGCTTTCTTCGGTAATCTTGCATCTTCCATTTCAAGTAACTTTAACCAATAACCTATACATCTTATAACAGAATTTAAATAAATTGGATATCTACTTGTTTCGCCATAAATCAAATCGTTTGGTGTCTATACAGACACACGTAGAAATTTTTTCAGGGCATGAATACATGAAAAGATTTATTTCCTAACCTAGATAATCTTTGTATAATACACAGCAAAGCATGTTTAGCTCTGTTCGAAAGATCTTTAAAAATGGCAGAAAAACTTAGCCATGTTTGAAAAATAAATTCCGAGGTATCTATTGATGTTAACTACTGGCATCCGGATTCCATCGTAAGTCCACTGTTCTCGAACACCTAAATATCTACACTTTCTGAACACGATTATATTACTTTTCAACATGTTTACCCGTAACTGAAGTGAAGTAGCAGAGCGATTTAGACTATTTAATTGCGTTTGAAGGCCAATCACTGTTTCAGAGATCAGAACTACATCATCTGCCAAAAGAAGGAAAAACAACTGTACAATTTCTGTTGTAAACTGTGCACCATGCCTCCCATTATTGACAGCTTCAGAAGTTAATTCATTGATAAACAGAGAAAATAGTATTGGGCTGCACACATCTCTTGTTTTTCCGCTCCGCTAGTACATTGGATGCAATCTGTTAATTTCCCTCCACATCTGACTTTGGCCTTCACACTATAATACATGCTCATTATGCATCTAAACAATTTCCTTGGACCCCATTTTTTTTCTTTTAGTCGAATAGGCCATAAAATACTTCTGTTTATAGAATCAAAGGCTTTCTCAAAATCAATGAAAGCAACATATAATTTGCGATCTAAAGACAATTACTTTTGAACAAAGGCCATTAGAGTAAACATGTGATCAACTGTGCAATAATTACGTGTAAAACCAGCCTGATATTCACATGTAAGATTGCTTTCTTCCACTCATTCCTGCAGTCGACGATTTATAATAGTACTGTATATCTTACTAGTTACATCACAAAGAGAATACCTCGATAGTTGTCAGGATTGTTTATGCTACCCTTTTTATAGATGGGAAAAACAATTAATTCAGTCCACTGGTCTGGGTAAGCGCCACTGTCAAAAAGTGAATTCATAAATATGACAAGAAAATCCAAAACGATTTCCGATTTACAATTAACTTTTAAAAACTCACCAATAATACCGTCCGGCCCAGCAGCCTTACGATTTTTAATTTTTCGAATGACAAACATCGCTTCGTCTATGGAGATTGGGCGGTTTAAATTACTTTCTTCCTCTGCATTATCTTCGCATTGAAGTGCATCATCGGTAGTAACATCTCTCTTTAAGAGTGCTTTGAAGTGGTCATACCGACTATCAATACTAATCGTATTTAGAGGTTGTTTCTTTTTACGGATATCTTATGCACTGTGTCTCAGAACTTTTTCTGACTTTTGCTGTCACGGAGAATAAGATATGA
>JADBJO010008655.1:90807-93094 GCA_016801955.1 Conus betulinus
CCATAGTCAAGGAGTAGTTCCATCAAAAAGCGAGAGCTGGACTTTGTTCCATGCATCTTCAGACTTTGCTGTGTGCATCTTCCAGTCTATTGCAACTGCAGAAAAGTTTTATCACCAGTGGAATAACTTGGCAGCCTAATTCAAATTATAACGGACAGAATAACTTGAAAGACAAATTTACCAAACAAGTCGTCAAACTGATTTCTTCATGAATAACGTGTGTGCGTGAGTGCGTGGCGTGCGTGTGTGTATGTGTGTGTGTGTGTGTGTGTGTGTGTGTGTGTGGAGAGAGAGAGAGAGAGAGAGAGAGAGAGAGAGAGAGAGAGAGAGAGAGAGAGAGAGATGGATCCGGTTTTAAGGCCTTCTGTTAATATCTTTATAAAAAAAAGTATGAGACCCGACTTTGATGATGTGACAATCCAGATATGGCCCCTTGTGGTCGTCAGGCCAAACATAAAATGAACTTTATTGACGTGAATAAATGTTTAACTAATGAAATCATAACTCAGCACACTGTCCTCACTGTCATGGTAACCACTTGGGGCTTCCTAAACACACACACACACACGCACGCACACACACACACACACACGCACGCACGCATAATACAACACATTATCAGTAATGAGTCAAGAGCACAAGGAAAACATAACTCAATGAGAACCAACAACAGAACAATCAACAGCAACAAAAACTCAAATGTAAACAGGCTCATTTTGCTGTACTAAGGTTGGTTTGCTGCTGAACCGGTCTACATATTACAGAATTGAAAAGCAAACAAAGAAGACAAATGTGCCGCAGATTTGTTTTTGTTGAGGAAAACACATGATATTTCGACACGTTTGGACTTATACTTTAAAATTAAGATCACATTTATTCCAGGTGTTTGTTGAGGGGAAAAGAAAGCACACAAACAAATCATGAAATGATTCAGCAATGATATCGGTACCACATTGATACGCATTCTGTAGTCCCTGAGTAGATCGTTACAACGTTGTTGATAAACGGGCAGTGTATTGTTTCGTTCTTTAAAAAAAAAATTCACTCACATACACAAGCACATGGTAAAATGGTGCGATAGTTGTGTCAGATTTGGCTTTGATATTCTGTCATCAACCAATCTATTGTCAGTGTCTACAAGTTCGCATCGTGTAAAAACTGATCCTTCGAATACTCGTTGAGAATTTTTCTCTTTGAAACAATATCCGGTGCACATCAATATATATATATATATATATATATATATATATATATATATATATATATATATATATATATATATTGACACCAAACAGCCTTACCTCTGATACCACTGCCGCTTCCACTGACGAGACGTCAGCAGGGGTCGAAAACACGTGTCCCCCGACTGATGGCATCAATGGACTGTCATTTCTGGCACCAACCCGCCTGGTGGGTCTGGCAGCTGGATTGTGAAGACAGTCGGCGAGTGCAAGACTGGGTCGTCTTCTTTTGGAGCCTGTCTCTCAACCCCCCCCTACCCCCACCGCCCACCCCCCACCCCCGCCCCCTCGTTGTTGAGAGCTGTCTGCTTACCGTAGTGTTCCCACTAACTGGCGTCGGCTTGAACCAGTATTTTTTCTCTGACAGCGTCTGGTTGCTCTGTCTTTTTCTCCTTCGTTTTCTCTTACGATTTTCCTAATTTATCGTTCTTGGTTCTTTCTTACTTCTTTCTCTTTCTTCTTTCCTTCTCCTTCCTCTTCCTTTCTTGTTGTTGCTTGTTGTTGTTGTTGTTCTTCTTCTTCTTCATCTTCTTCTTCTTCTTCTTCTTCTTCTTCTTCTTCTTCTTCTTTCTTCTTCTCTTCTCCTTCTCCTCCTCCTCCTCCTCTTTCCTTCTTCTTCTTCTTCTTCTCCTGTGTGGGCGAGTGTGTGTGGTGTGTGTGTGTGTGTGTGTGTGTGTGTGTGTGTGTGTGTGTGGGTGTGTGTGCGCACGCGCCGCGCGCGCGCGCGTTCGAGTGCGTTTGTTTTGTATCCGTATGTCTGTGTTTGTGTGAAGTGTGGAGTAGGGATGGATGAGAGAGAGAGAGAGAGAGAGAGAGAAGAGGAGAGAGAGAGAGAGAGAGAGAGAGAGAGAGAGAGAGAGACTGTGCAGTCATTAATGGCACTATAAACGCATGCCAACACACACAGCACACACACACACACACACACACACACACACCCACACACACACACCTTGCACACAACCACCACCACCCACAACGAAGCCAGGAAAGCCTGTTGGGGCCAGAGCCCTTTTTTTTTTTTTTTTTTTTTTTTTTTGCAAGGC
>JADBJO010008656.1:0-32500 GCA_016801955.1 Conus betulinus
ACACCCCGTTTCGGGAAACCGATTTAAATTTTCAATTGGCTCAGAACAGTCGATGTGCTAACACAACTCCGTCTTCCGACCCAATGTCAATAGAGTTAACTTCCAGAGCTCCACCTTCCCCAAAAGAATCTTCATCCAGCACTCCTTCCACCGCACACACACACACACCTCACACGAGTTTACACAGAGGGACACGTAACGACCCCCCCCCCCCCCCCCCAACACCACACACCCGCACACAACACAACACCAGTGTCCCAGAGCACGTACCCCCCCCCCCCCCCCCCCCCCCCCCCCCAATACCCACACCCCCACCACCCACACTCACCCCACCACACAGCACACTACACAAGAAAAGAGGGAGAGAGAGGGCCAATTTGCGCAGCAAGATGTATACAGGCAAGATAGGCACGACAGCGACATCTAACAAATCTTCGAAAGTTGCTAATACACATCCGCCAAACATGGGGGAAAAAAGGAATCACAAGACAAAAAACAGACGCGTTTCGACCTCTTAGGGGCCCTCTTCAGAACGATAAAACAACGCTTGGGACATGAAGATATGGGTAGGACAAACACAGCACGTGTTCTGCATGCTGATGCTGAGCAACATATGCCGATGGGTGACATGGTGGGTGGACCAGGATAGAGCTGGGGCAGACACAATGCACATTCTGCCGCTGGGGTGACATGGTGGGGTGGACCAGTGGAATAGCTGGGGACAGACACATTGCACAATCTACCGCTGGGTGACATGGTGGGCGTACCAGGGAATAGCATGGGGCAGACACATGCAAACATCTACCGCGGGTGACATGTGGGCGGACAGGGAATAGCTGGGGCAGACACAATGCAACATCTACCGCTGGGTGACATGGTGGGTGAGCAGGGAATAGCGGGGCAGACAACAATGCAACATCTACCGCTGGGTGGATGGTGGTGTGGACCAGGAACACCAGGAGGCAGACACGATGCAGGTCCTCCAGGCACGGAGATTGAATGTTTCAATCACATTTTGTCAACATTTTGTGATGAGAAAGGAAAAAAGAAAGAAGTCCCGCATTTTGACAGATTTGCGAACCGTATAACTTGAAACTTTGGTGACCTGCGTCTGTCGCTTCCTGGAATCAGCTTCTAGATTAGATCCCTTATTGCAATTTTCCCACTTTAAAACCTGATCCGTGCTAGCAGACACAAGTCAACCAGCCTACTTTTTAAAGCTTGATACAAGCGACCAGATCACTGAGCGATTAGGCTATCGTGTAGTACAAATCCTGAATATTCATTACATAATGACTTAAAACCAGTGCAGGTGTTGTTGTGACAATTTTCGTCCAACCTCAACCATTTCGACCTTGATGAAAAATTGAAATTTCGTCCAAAGGGAAAGATCGCAGCAACACATGCATGAAAGTTGAGTTTTCTTACTAACCTCTGGCAGGTTTTTTTCTTTTTTCTTTTTCTTTTTCTTTTTTTTTTTTTTTTAGCGTTAGCGTCGGGATGTGTTTTAAACGCCTAAAACAAACAAAGGAAGGCTATAAAGACTATATGAAATGAGTTAAAACAAAAAAAAAAAAAAAAAAAAAAAAAAAATCAGTGCGCGCCGCGCGCACACCACACACACACACACACACACCACACACCACACACACACCACACACAGTATATACCATATAGATAGATATATATATTATAGATATATATATATCTATATATATATATATAAAGGCTGTGTTGTCTGTTCGCTTATACACGCCCACAGTTTTAGGCCGATCGCCACCAAATCTGGTATTAAGTATCCGCTGGTGTTCCTACAAACAGCAAAGTGGATCGGCGATTACGTGACGCATTGCGTCGTGACGCCACATTTGCGTCCACATACGCAAAACGGACATCGGAACACTAACACGACAAACTCACCGGTGGGCGAGACTGGGTCGAAGCGCGTAAAGCGCTAGTTTACACATATATATATGCGTACACACACACATGCACAGTGTCTATGGATGTACGGCACTGAGACAGGACACGCAAATACACTCTAACACACATAGCATGGCGTTTAAAAGCTTGCTAGTTTTACTTTAATCAACGGAAATGTGAATGACACAGCTAGATGCAGCCTTTGAGTGTAAGGGCAATTTGCACTACAGTACACTTTTTTCACGCGCGTGCAATTTCGTCTGCCAAAACTTTGTCAATTATCATACTTCCCTTTATACACAGTATAAACACAAAGTTTTAATCATACAGATAATGACTAATACAAGAATATTTTATATGAACAGGCTTCTACTCAATAGTTAAAAAAAAAAAAAAAATAAAAACTTTATCAAAACTAAAAGCAGATATAGATTCTCGGAACAGTACGTTACACAGATCTAGATAAGAATCGGAGAATTGCTGTTGTATTGGTTCTGATTTCTCTCATTTGCGTATTAATAATCTGCCATTCTTCTTACAAATTACTTTACCAAAGAAAAATGCGACGAAACAGTTCTCCAGTTCCCTGAACTAGCCAGAACTATAGAACAAAACACACAACATCAATCAGAAATTAAATTCGAGAAAAAAGTCGACTACAATTAGGCATACAATACCGAACGCAAATGGTCAGTGGGTGCTTACAATATTTTTACATAAGGAACGACATAAATGATGTTCTCAATTCGTTTTTAAAGAGTTTGGTAATTAGGTCTTTATAAATTATTTCAGGGAACTTGAACATCATATTTCTGAGGAAATGAAACTCTCATTGTCGGCAGTGGGCTGAACCCCAATCTCAGACTCCGGACAGCGTAGAATGAAGATCACCACGTGAATGTGCGTGCTGTGACGTCTTGTGGAAAGGTGATGCTGCAGATCTGTGCAGGACCATGACGAAGGCATCAACAACATGAAGCAATCAGTTGATCTGTGCAGCACATGTCGAACGCATCAACAACATGAAGAAATCAATTGATCTGTGCAGCACATGTCGAACGCATCAACAACATGAAGAAATCATTTGATCTGTGCAGGACATGTTGAAGGCTCAACAACATGAAAAATCAATTGATCTGTGCAGCACATGTCGAAGGCATCAACAGCATGAAGAAATCAATTGATCATGTCGAATGCATCAACAACGTGAAGAAATCATTTGATCTGTGCAGCACATGTCGAACGCATCAACAACATGAAGAAATCAATTGATCATGTCTGAGGCATCAACAACATGAAGGGAATCAATTGATCTGTGCAGGACATGTCGAACGCATTCAACAAACATGAAGAAATCAATTGTTTTATGGAGGACATGTCGAACGCATCAACAACATGAAGAAATCAATGTACTCGACTGTAACAGTAGCCTCTGTGCCCTTCCTTCAGTCTGTAGCTGGGGTGCCCATCCTTTTCTCACTCGGCATGATGCAAGTCTGGGGTGTGTGCCAGTAGAAACCGCATCGCGCTGTAAGAAAATTTACAATGACCTGACTTCGGCATTAAAAACAGATTGACGGACAAACATGATTTTTTTTTTTTTTTTTAATGTTGTGTGTGTGTGTGTGTGTGTGTGTGTGTGTGTTGTGTTTGGTGTGTGTGCTATTATAATGGGGTCTGGAACGTTTATTTAAACGTTATGACTATTCATCGCAGGCTTTCACCAAATGATATCATCCAAGTTTACATTGTAGTTTTTGCTTTTTGTGGTGTCTGGCTGTACATTGGTGCATTATTTGTGCACTTAATCAAATGTTCGTGTATCATTTGTGGCATCTGATTTTTGCGTTTATATGCTGTATTTATTGTTTGTGGTATTTGTGTATGTGTGTGTGTGTGTGTGTGTGTGTTGTGTGTGTGTGTGGACACTGAAGTCCTCACTTGTGTGCTGGGCCTGCCTAGCATCTTCACCATCCTGATGCAGTCACAGCTTCGCTGGGCAGGTCACGTATTCGCATGCCAGACCATCGGCTGCCAAAGAAACTATTGTCTGGCGAAACTGCAACAGGGCAAACGCTCTCATGGAGACCAGAGGAAGCGTTTCAAAGACAGCCTCAAATCCTCCCCGAAGGTCTTCAACATCAGCCACACAACATGGGAGCAGACTGACCAGGACATAGATGGGTGGCGATCAGATGTCCGCAAAGGTGCAGAGACCTGTGAAAGCAACAGAATTGCTGCTGCTGAGCAGCGCAGGATGATCAGGAAAACCAGTGTCAGCAGATCTCCAGCGGCTGCAACCATCCCCTGTCCGTACTGTGATAGATCTTACTGGGCGCAGATCGGCCTGACCAACCATCTGCGCACTCACTCCGATTCCAGGATGACTAGATGGTCTTCGTCATCTCGACGGACAACAACAACAACAGTGTGTGTGTGTGTGTGTGTGTGTGTGTGTGTGTGTGTGGGTGTGTGTGTGGGTGTGTGTGGGTTATTTGTTAATATAAGCTGTGTAGTCTTGCGGTTGAATTCTTCAGCATTTAACAGTGACAAGCGGCCGTAGAAGGAAAATTCTCCCCTCTGCGGTCGCTGAAAGACCTTGGACCCTCATTCAATTCCAAACAACTGAAGACTGAAATATGGACTGATTCTCAGGATTAAGCCCATGAAATCGAAGTCATGGACATTAACAATATCTTGACTTTACAATCAGCCGCTCGAGAAGATGATTGGGAGGCCAAACAGCGTTGTGTAAGCCAAAGGAGACGTGAACAAATTGACCAATGCCGGGAAAGTAGATCCAAAAAGAGTGTTGGACAGTGAGAAAAGCTGACAACACAACCACAGAGAACAGAATGTGGATAGTGAGAAAAAAGCCTGCCAACAATATAGAGAACAGAGTGTGGATAGTGAGAAAAGCCTGACAACAATATAGAGAACAGAGTGTGCATAGGGAGAAGAGCCTGACACACAACAACACAGAGAACGAATGGTGGTAGTGAGAAAAGCCTGCCAACAATATAGAGAACAGAGTGTGCATAGGGAGAGAGCCTGACAACACTATAGAGAACAGAGTGTGGATGTGAGAAAAGCCTGCCAACAATATAGAGAACAGAGTGTGGATAGTGAGAAAAGCCTGACAAACAACAACACAGAGAACAGAATGTGATAGTGAGAAAAGCCTACAACAATATAGAGACAGAGTGGTGGATATTGCGAAAAGCCTGACGACAACAACATGGAGAACAGAGTGTGGATAGCGAGAAAAGCCTGGACAACACAGCAACATAGAGAACAGAATGTGGATAGTGAGAAAGGCTGACAACAACAACATAGAGAACAGAGTGTGGATAGTGAGAAGAGCCGGACAACAACAACATAGAGAACAGAGTGTGGATGGTGAGCAAAGCCTAGACAACAACATAGAGAAACAGAGTGTGGATAGTAAGAAAAACCTGACAACAACAACCAAGAGAACAGAGTGTGGATAGGGTGAGAAAGCCTGACAACAACAAACAAACAACATAGAGAACAGAATGTTGATAATGAGAAAAGCCTGACAAACACAACATAGAGAACAGATTGTGGATAGTGGGAAAAGCCTGACAACAACACAACATAGAGAACAGATTGTGGATAGCGAGAAAAAGCCTGACAACAACAACATAGAGAACAGATTGTTCATAGTGAGAAAACGCCTGAAACAACACAACATAGAGAACAGATTGTGGATAGTGAGAAAAGCCTGACAAAAACATAGAGAACAGAGTGGGTAGTGACAAAAGCCTGACCACAACATAGAGAACAGAGTGTGGATAGCGAGAAAAGCCTGACAACAACAACATAGAGAACAGAGGATGATAGTCAGAAAAGCCTGGCAACAACATAGAGAACAGAGTGTGGATAGTGAGAACAAAGAGAACATAGTGTGGATAGTGAGAAAAGCCTGACAACAAC
Source organism: Conus betulinus (assembly GCA_016801955.1). Taxonomy (NCBI): domain Eukaryota; kingdom Metazoa; phylum Mollusca; class Gastropoda; order Neogastropoda; family Conidae; genus Conus; species Conus betulinus. The sequence goes on from JADBJO010008656.1 coordinate 5,881, forward strand.
AACGTAGAGAACTGAGGGTGATAGTGAGAAAAGCCTGGCAACAACAAGATAGAGAACACAGTGTGCATAGTAAGAAAAGCCTGACAACACAATATAGAGAACAAAGTGTGGATAGTGAGAAGGCCTGACAATAAACAACAATAACATAGAAAACAGAGTGTGGATTGTGAGATAAGCCTGACAACAACAACATAGTGAGTAGAGTGTGGGATAGTTAGAAGAACCCGACAACAACAAACATAATGAACAGAGTGTGTGGATAGTGCGAAAAGCCGACAACAACAACATAGAGAACAGAGTGTAGGGGATAGTGAGAAAAAGCCTGACAACAAGACACATAGAGAACAGAGTGTGTGCATAGTGAGAAAAGCCTGACAACAAAACAACATAGAGAACAGAGAGTGGGCAGTGAGAAAAGCCTGACAACAACATAGAGAGTAGAGTGTGGATAGTGAGAAAAAAGCCTGACAACAACAACAACATAGAGAAGACCACAGTGGATAATGAGGCGAAAGCCTGACAAGAACATAGAGAAACAGAGTTGTGGAAACTGAGCAAAGCCTGACAACAGCAACATAATGAACAGAGTGGGGATAGTGAGAAACCCTGACAACAGCAACATAATGAACAGAGTGTGGATAGTGAGAAAAGCCTGGCAACAAAACATAGAGAACGAGCGTGGAACTGAGCAAAGCCGACAACAACAACAATAATGACAGAGTGTGGATAGTGAGAAAGCCTGACAACAACAATATAGATTAGAGTGGGATAGTGAGAAAAGCCTGACAACAACAACGTAGATACAGAGTGTGGATAGTTAGAAAGCCTGACAACAACACCATAGAGAACAGAGTCGGATAGTGAAAAAAACATGACAGCACATAGAGAAGAAAGTGTGGATAGTGAGAAAAGCTGACAATAAATAGGGAACACAGTGTGGATGTGAGCAAAGCCTGGCCACAACATAAAGAACAGAGTGTGGATAGATGAGAAAAAGCCTGACAACAACATAGAGAACAGTGTATGGAGAGTGAGCAAAGCCTGACCACAACATACAGAAGGTGTGGTAGTGAGAAAAGCATGACACAATAAGAGAACAGAGTTGATAGTGGGGAAAAAGCCGATACATAGAGAACAGAGTGTGGATAGTAAGCAAAGCGCCTGACAACACATAGACAACAGAGTGTTGATAGTGAGAAAAGTCTGACAACAACATAGAAACCACGTGTGTTAGTGAGAAAAGCCCGACAACACAACAACATGGAGAAGAGAGTGTGGATAGTGAGAAAAGCCCTGACAACAACCAACATAGAGAACAGAGTGTGGATAGTGAGAAAACCTGACAACAACATAGAGAACAGAGTTGTAAATAGTGAGAAAAGCCTGACAGCAACAACGTAGAGAAACAGATTGTGGATAGTGAGAAAAGCCTGACAACAACAAACAGAGAACAGATTGTGGATAGTGAGAAAAGCCTGACAACAACAACACAGAGAGAACGAGTGTGGATTGTGAGAAAAGCCTGACAACAACAAGTCAGAGAACAGAGTGTGGAGTGTGAGCAAAGCCTGACAACAACAACACAGAGAACAGAGTGTGGATACTAAAAAAAAGCTGACAACAATATGATGGATAGGGTGTTGATAGTGAGAAAAGCCTGACACAATATGATGGATAGGGTGTTGATAGTGAGAAAAGCCTGACAACAACAACAACAACAACATAGAGAACAGAGTGTGGATAGTGAGAAAAGCCTGACAACAAACATCATAGAGAAACAGATTGTGGATGGTGAGAAAAACCAGCAACAACATAAGAACAGATTGTGGATAGTAAGAAAAGCCTGACAACAACAAGATAGAGAACAGATTGTGGATAGTGAGAAGAGCCTGACAACAAGACAGAGGACAGAATGTGGATAGTGAGGAAAGCCTGACAACAACAACATAGAGAACAGAGTGTGGATAGTGAGAACAACCTGACAACAATATATAGAAGAATAGATTGTGATTGCGAGAAAAGCCTGGCAGCAACAGGGACAACAGAGTGTGCGATAGCGAGGAAAGCCTGATACAACAGCACATATAGAACAGAGTGTGGATAGTGAGAAAACCTGACAACAATGATAATATAGAGAACAGATGTGAGTAGTGAGAAAGCCCTGACAACAGCACAACATATAGAGACAGAGTGTGGATAGTGAGAAAAAGCCTGACAGCAACAACATAGTGAACAGAGTGTGGAGAGTGAGCAAAGCCTGACAACAACATAGAGAATAGAGTGTCGATAGTGAGAAAAGCCTGACAACAACAACGACAACATAGAGAACAGAGTGTGGATAGTGAGAGAAGCCTGACAACAACCAACAACATATGGAGAACAGAGTGTGGATAGTAGAAAAGCCTGACACCAACAACATAGTGAACAGAGTGTGGATAGTGAGCAAAACCTGACAACAACATAGAGAATAGAGTGTCGATAATGAGAAAAGCCTGACAACAACATAGAGAACACGAATGTGGATAGTGAGTAAAGCCTGACAACAACATCATAAGAGAACAGTTTGTGGATAGTGGGAAAAGCCTGACAACAACAACAACACAGAGAGCAGAGTGTGGATAGTGAGAAAAGCCTGACAACAACAACATAGAGAACAGAGTGTTGGATTGTGAGGAAAGCCTGACAAACAACATTATGAACAGAGTGTGGATAGTGGAGGAAAAGCTGACAACAACAACATAGAGAAGAAAGTGTGTACAGTGAGAAAAGCCTGACAACAACAACATATAGAAAAACAGTGTGGATATGAGGAAAAGCCTGACAACAGCAAAAGGTAGGAAAACTTTTTTAAGATTGTATAGAGATTTGGCAAACAAACAAACAAAAAACCTACCTGGTATACTTCAAAATATTATTCTGGAAAACTTGATTTCTACCCTAAATCACTTTACGTTCTTCACTGGGAAATTATCTCTCTTGTATGCAAATTGTTCACGGATCATCTTGTTGATGATGCGGTTGTGCTACCTCCCCGTCTCTCTCTCTCTCTCTCTCTCTCTCTCTCTCTCTCTCTCTCTCTCTCTCTCCTTCTCTCTCTCCCCCCCCCCCGCCCCCCCGCAATTTTTCACTTTATATCTTATTTTATTTTTCTTCGGCTGTTTCCTTTTGTGATTGCTCCTTAAAAAGTCCTAACTCTGTGGTGAAAGGTGGAGTATACCATAAATGTATGTGAACCACCAATATGTTCTTTATCTCAGCACAGTTTAAGCCTAGGGCTTGTTGTTGATGCTCGGTTCGAACCAAATGACTGTGAATGTTTACCATTCGTTGTGTGTTGAAGAACACTTCAAGCGACTGTGAATGTTTTTACATTCCTTTGTGTGTTGAAGAACACTTCAAAGCCATACACAAGCAAAATAAAGCGAGCCACCATTCAGGACAAAGACAGGAACTGCCTCGCACAGGAAGAAGACGTCATAACATGGTGGACTGACAAACGCTCTGGTTTATTAACAGAGCGAAGGAGGTCCATGGGAACATGGTCATTTGTTTTGTGATATTTAAAGTGTATATACATTATTTGTGGTCATTGACGTGTGTGTGTGTGTGTGTGTGTGTGTGTGTGTGTGTGTGTGTTGTGGGTGTGTGTGTGTGTTGTGCGCGCGTGCGTGGCGTGCGTGCGTGAGCGTGTGTTGTGTGTGTGTGTGTGTGTGTGTGTGTGTGTGTGCGCGCGTGCGTGCGTGCGTGCGTGAGCGTGTGTGTGTGTGTGTGTGTGTGTGTGGGTGTGTGTGTGTGTGTGTGCGCGCGCGCGCGCGCTTGCTTAGAATTTGCATTATTGCTGGTGCTTTTTGACCATTTTTGAAGTTCTTGGATTGCGTCTTAATAAGGGTATCTGGGCCGTGTGTTACTTCCGTTCTTAGATTTTAGATTATCTACGGGGCGTTTTAGAACGGTGTGGTGTTTGTGGTACTGAAAATTATGATTTGGGATACTTGAATTGTGGATTATCTGTGGTATTTGGATTGTATATTACCTATGGTTTTGTACGTGTACTATTTGTGGTATTTGATTGTATATGCCTATGATGTTTGTTATGTGTACTACTTGTGGTATTTTGAATGTATATTGCCTATGGTGTTTGTTTTGTGCACTATTTGTGGTATTTGGTGTGTACATTTTTCATGATACTTGGAATCGTGTATCGTTCATGACAATTGAATTATGTACTGTTTGTATTTTGTGGTCTACAGAAATCGATCCAGAATGCAGCATCCAAAATCTTCGTCCCGGCATCGGAGGAAACATGCCAACCAGCCTGTGAACAAAGTCAGGAATCACGTGAACAAAGCCATGACAGAGCCCATGAACCAAGCCACGAAGCAGGCGGACAAAGCCATGACAGAACCCATGAGCACAGTCACGAGGCACGTGCACAAAGCCATGACAAAGGCAGTGGAGCAAGCCGCGAAGCAGGTGACCCTTCACCGGGATGGTGTGGCTACGGGTTCACCATCTCCAGCCAGAGACCCTGCGTCCTGAGCTGCATCATCCCTCACAGCCCTGCCCACCTGGCCGGGCTGACGGCGGGGGACACTCTGCAGGTGGTGAACGGGCGGGGTCCACGTGGCTGAGGCGCCTCACGACGACGTCGTTCAGCTGATCGGGTCAGGTCCGTGGCGGGCTTCAGCTCCAGGTCACCAGATGTCTCCAATGGGGTGGAGTCTACCAGAAGCGGGGCTCGCTTACTGTTGGTTTCTGATCGCTGTGATGAAGCTCCGCCACTTCGTTCTCGCGCGGAAATTGTGGTAGGTAAAGACAAGACAACGTCGCGTTCTCTGACTCGTAGTGCTGTAGGGAAGAGCGGTTTCCTACGAGTGTCTGAAGGAAGAGAGATCTTACAGCCTGCCTTCCAGGTCGTCTGTTCATCTCCCACGACAAAGTGGGAACGACTCATCTCATCTGACGTCTCACGTGTCGTTCGGGAGGGAAGTGACGGGCCAGGAATGGCCGGACTGTCAACCAACAGCAAGTCCTGGAGGAAGAGAATGGCCGGACTGTCAACCGGCAGCAAGTCATGAACGTAGAGAATGGCCGGACTGTCAACCAGCAGCAAGTCATGGAGGAAGAGAATGGCCGGACTGTCAACCAGCAAGTCATGAACGTAGAGAATGGCCGGACTGTCAACCAGCAATCATGAACGTAGAGAATGGCCGACTGTCAACCAGCAGCAAGTCATGAACGTTAGAGAATGGCCGGACTGTCAACCAGCAGCAAGTCATGGAGGTAGAGAATGGCCGGACATCAGCAGCAAAGTGGAGGGCAGTAGTTTTACTCACACATCTTGTCAGAAGATGAATGTGACTGTCGCATCTTCTCTTCATACACCAAAGGTCTCCTCTGGTCAGTTATTGCCCGGCGATTCTGTGACTCTGCCAAGACGATCATGTCGTGCTGACGTTGTAGGGTGTACAAACAGATGTGAGTATGGTGACTCTGACGGCCAAACAGAACCAGCAGGAGGGGGGCCAAGTGGACATGCTGCTACAGTCCCTCCAATTCTCCACAGACAAACATCTCCCTTGCCCAGCACCTGGCAAGCTGGAGCCGACACCACAGCCATCGTGGCTACATCGGTTCCGTGCAGCTGCCCCACGCCTCGCACGGCAGCAGCAGACGCCTGCAGTTGAAGAGCTGCGTGAAGAGGTTGCGAAGAAGCAGACGTTCCTCGCCGTGGTCCTGATGGAGGTGGGTGGCGGCGGCGTCAGGCTGAGCACCGGTGGCGGGGGCACGGCGGCCTTCTTCCCCGCTAACCACGTGATCTTCAGCGCCGTGTGCCCCGACCTCAGCCACTTCTTCGGCATCATCACCTCCAGCCCTGGACCCGCTCTGGATCCGGCAGAATGGGAAGTGCCAGCCTGCGTCCTTCCAGCATCTCCTGCCACGTGTTCAAGGTCGACCCTTTCATGGCGTGTCACACGTGTCACGTGCACCGTGCCCAAAGCTTTCCAGGTGCACTGCCTTCCACACCCTGTGACTCAGCATTGTGTCAGCAGTTTCCGCCAGTTCCTGACCACCTCGTCCAGCGTGTTGCCAGCCTGTATCAAAGTCGCCCCCACAGACACGCTCCATCCCAGACAGTTTTGGAGTCCTCCAGCCAACCACAACCACAGGCGGTCCGTTGAGTCTTCCAGACAGCCAATGTATGAAGGTAGCCCACATAGACATCCCCAATTACAAGCAGTTGTTGAGTCGTCTAGACAACCACTGTATGATCATCACCTGCATAGATACCCCCCAAACCAAGCAGTCGTTCAGACTTCCAGCCCACCACTGTATCAGATCATCCACATGGACACCTCCAAGCCCTAGCAGTCGTGGAGCCCACCAGGCAGCCACAGTACGAAGATGACCCACCCACAGACGCCCTATTCGATACGCTCATGAAGACTTCAGGTCATCCGATGCACCATGACAGCAGCAGCAGCGACAGTGGACTTAGTATGGAATGTGACAACATGTTGTGTAAACCGTCAGTATCTACCAAATTTTAACAAACACCTCTGGTGAAGAGAAAACGTGTAACGATACTTTCAGAGGTCTTCCCAAGAGATTAAGAATATCACGAAAACTGTCCCAAATAAGAAATTTTAAAACGCCTGTCTGAAGACTCGGTCATTCCAGAGTGCATGACTCCTAGGTCAGTCTTACTGCAGACCCCTTCTAGCTCTTGCCATCCAGAATGCCTGTCTCATGTTCGACCTCTTCGCTACGTTTTCCCTGTAGTTCATCCTCCCAGGAATACCTAGTGCGGGAGCCATCGTCTGAACAATATACGGTCCAGGCGTCAGTCAACAAAGCTTTCCTACCCGATACGTCTGTCTTTTCTGATTTCCATCTTGTAAGTCAACCCACCCAACCCATTCTTCAGTCCATCCACAACATCTAACCCATTCTTCAGCTCCGCAACAATGCCCTAGCACTACATCAAATAATGCAGCGTGTCTGTCTCGTCCCTCAGTCACTGCCCATGGCTTCCCTGAAGTAATGGTCCAGACTGTGTCCTCCAGCGTGCAGTCTCCCCTTCAGGTCTGGGCGGATGATGACAAGCTGCTCAAAGGTCTGCCCAAACATGCCAGTGGAGCCTCACTCCGAATGGAAGCTGACAGGGTGCCGCCAGCCCGGGCTCTTCGGCTTCTTTGATGAGGAGGAATACACGTCTGCCCCAGAGGATATGGAACACAGTGGGCAACAGGGGCTGCCCCTCTCACTGCACGACACTGACAACCAGTGGCCACAGACCATTGAAACACAGCCGGAGAAGCAGAGTGACCACCTGGAGCTGAGCCTAGAGGGATTGGCCAGGAGGTCCGCAGGTCAGGCCACTCTGTCGGTCAGTCACAGGGGCTGGGCACCGTGTCCAGCGGTGACCACTTTGACCTCACGTCAGCCGGTCAGGGAGTCATGAGTCACCTCCCTTAGGTGCCGATGACCTTGATCGTGAGCAGGTTTGTTGTTGTCCCTTCTCTTCTTTTTCTTTTCTTTTTTTTTAACATTGGGCTGAATTGAATGAGAATGATGAGGTTGTACCTTCCTTTGTAACAGATTTAGTGAAAGATTCATGTTCTTGGATTCAGATTGAAATGAAAAGGTAGGAACAGATTGTAAGCAGCGATTTGTATGTATTCTCGAATTTGTATTTCTTCAGTTTATTTTTTTAATTGTGTGTCTGTCTCATCTTCTACACCACTTCAATGGCGTCTCCTCCCACGCCGATCATCCAGGCTCCCCATCCACAGCCAAACTCAATGGCGTCTCCTCCCACGCCGATCATCCAGGCTCCCCATCCACAGCCAAACTCAATGGCGTCTACTCCCACGCCAATCATCCAGGCTCCCCATCCACAGCCAAACTCAGTGGCGTCTACTCCCACGCCGATCATCTAGGCCCTCCATCCACAGCCCAAACTCAATGGCGTCTACTCCCACGCCGATCATCCAGGCTCTCCATCCACAGCCAAACCCTGGTTTGACCTGACGCAGCCTTGGCATCGCCAGTCTGCAGGAAGCAGTGAGCGTCATGAGACAACAAAGAGGAGACACCGCACTGTTGCAGTCACCTGGGTGCTGTTCAATGGTGCCTGTTCTGATCTAATATATGCAAGACACCACGTACTAAACCTAATGATTGCCTTGGAACAAGCGTGAGCGAGTGTCTCCTTGTAGAGGGCGCGCAACAACATCTGTCACTTGAACTTGCTGACTTCACACGAACTTACCAGAGGGCACAGACGTAGACAGGAGATCGACGTTAAGGTCATCACGAGATCAGGGCATGAAGGACTACAGCATGTTACAAGGCAAGGCACTGATCAGATTACCCGGACAATGAGACACCCACATTGGCGAAATGATAATCATGTGCCTGCTCTTTGTCCTTGGTGACGTAAGCACTGGTCATGGAATGGACTTCTTTGTTGCCTCTGTGCTTCAATTTGTTTTTCTCAATATTCCGGAAAGTAATTCAGCGTGTCAGTTCTAACCAACGGTTTCAAAACCTCTCCGTGTAGTAATGGCGTTGTATGGTCACTTTCTGCTGTCAGACAAGGGTGTAGCCCCAATGTAACAGAAGGCGTGACGTTCTGATTGGCCAGCGAAGCGAGTAATAGCCTGCTAACAGTGAATTTAGCCTGTAGAATGGTTTTGGCAAGTCCTGTTGATCTTGATACATGACCACACCATCTCATTTCTCCTTTTTTTTTAATTAACAACAGGTCTTCATATGGTCCAATGGCTTGCTTTACTCTGTGTGGACCTATGCCAAGGATCTTGCGGAAGCATTTAATCTCTAATACTTATCTGTAATGCTTTTTTAAAGCGTCGATCTATTTATTGGCTAGTGCTCTTCTCTGGTAGATCAGTTTTGGACTGGAGGAAGACTTTGTCGCATTGTGGATATATCTATTTATTGGCTAGTGCTTTTCTCTGATAGATCAGTTTTGACTGGAGGAAGACTTTTTTTCTGTCCCAACCTCTGCGCCACCTCAGAGGCGGTGCACCCACGCCGCTTATTCCGACACCCCGTCCACAGCCACATCCCGGTCGGCCCCGCCGCAGCCCCGGCACCGGCAATCCACAGGGAGCAGTCCATGTCAAGTCGTCAAGAGGCAACCCACCGGAGAAGACACTGCACTGCTGCCAAATCACTTCGGTGGTGTTCAGTGGCGCCTGTTCTGATCTACATACGCAGGACACCACCTACTAAACCCCCTACTGACGACAATAATTGCTTAGTCGCAGAACCGGCGTGAGTGAGCTCTCCCCTCGGAGAGCGCCACCACTTCCGTCCAATGACAGCCCCCATGGACTCGCCGATACCGGTGACCCCGACGGAACCAAACCAAGGCCACAGACGTGGAGAGGACATCGAAATTGAGGTCACCATGAGAGCAGGGCATGAAGGGCCACAAAATTTGACACATTTTTTTTTTTTATGCTGATCGATGAGAATGAGGATGATTAAGATGATGCTACGGATTTCCATTTCGGTCTGAGACTACATGACAGGGCTGTACTCTACGCTTTCTTTCATAATATATCCCGGCGTCAACCAGGCCCGAGAGATACAGGCACCTGCAGTGTTGGTCAGGAAATTTAGCAACACTTTCAGAAACGCATCCATTAAGTGGATGAAACTCGACTGTGTGGTCCCAGTCTTCCCAACTGAGTCCGCAGCAAACTCAACTCTAGGTAGGAGCCGGTCGGGGCAGAAAAACCCACGTGACTCGGATGGGATTCGAACCCACGACCTCCCTGCCGGGAGTCCGCGGCGCTAACCACTTCGCCACGGCGACTGGTGACAGGAGGAAGACTTTGTCGCTTTGTGTTTTGACTGGAAGAAGACTTTGCCGCATCGTGTATATATCTCTTTATTGGCCAGTGCTTTTCTCTCATAGATCAGTTTTGACTGGAGAAGACTTTGTCGCTTTGTGTTTTTGACTGGAAGAAGACTTTGCCGCATCGTGTATATATCTCTTATTGGCCAGTGCTTTTCTCTCATAGATCAGTTTTTGACTGGAGGAAGACTTTGTCGCTTTGTGGTTTGACTGGAGGAAGTCTTTGATGCTTTGTGTATGTGTTTCAGCCAACGAGGTCGGGTCAAAGCGAGCTCCTGACTGTTTACCCGGCAGTGGCTGCCCTGGCAACCAGACAGTGACACCCTGTTGCATACAGGAGGAGGAGGAGGGAAAGGGGGAGAAGGAGGGGGTCCAGAGTCGGGAAGCAGGATGGGGTTCCAGCTTTCAACGTCTGCTGGATGACGTCACCGGTTTCCGCCTCTTCACCGTCGGTCTCCTCTCTGACTTTCTTTCCTTTGGGGAGGGGGAGGGGGTGGGGGGTGGGGTGGGGTGGAGTGGTGGGGGTTGAGAGTGGAATGGGAGATGGGGGGATAGGTGGTAGAGCATTTAGCGCCATACATAATGAAATATATCAGCTGTATCATTTAGAAGTACACATGGTGAAATATGTTTGTCATACCATTCGGCACAACACAAGACGAAATGTGTTGCCCCCACCATTGAGCTTGATACTTGAAACATACCAGCTGTGCCATTGGCAGCATACATGAAATGCATCTCGCCACCCCACCACAATGCACGATAACATATTTCAGTCTTACTACCCAGCGTTTAACAAGAAATAAACTGGCTGATGCACTTTATCCAGTTTGGTGTTGAATGGAATGCTAAACACCAAACACGATGAAGCGCATCAGCTGTGTCATTCAGCACAATATAAGACGCAATATGCTGGCGGGGCCGACTGGGCTGTGGCTGTGGACGGGGTGTCGAATGAGCGGCGTGCGTGCACTGCCTCTGAAGTGGCTCAGAGGCTGGGACAGTAAACAAAAAAGAAAAAAAAAAAAAAGCAATAGACAGCTATACCATCCAGCACCATATACGTCAATTAGCTATACCAACCAGCGCCATAAACGTCTATTAGTTATACCATCCCAGCACCATGTACGTCTATTAGCTGTACCATCCAGCACCATACATGGCTATCAGCTATACCATCCAGTGCCATACATGGCTATCAGCTATACCATCCAGCACCATACATGGCTATCAGCTATACCATCCAGCACCATAATCTATTAGCTATACCATCCAGCACCACACATGGCTATCAGCTATACCATCCAGCTTCATACATGGCTATCAGCTATACCATCCAGCACCACAATCTATAAGCAATACCATCCAGCACCACACATGGCTATCAGCTATACCATCCAGCACCATAATGGCTATCAGCTATACCATCCAGCACCACAGTCTATAGCTATACCATCCAGCACCATATATGGCTATCAGCTATACCATCCAGCACCATATATCTCTATTAGCTATACCATCCAGTACCATTATCTATTAGCTATACCATCCAGCACCATCATCTATTAGCTATACCATCCAGCGCCATCATCTAGTAGCTATACCATCCAGCACCATAATCTATTAGCTATACCATCCAGCACCATACATGGCTATCAGTTTGACATCCAGTACCATATATGTATATTAGCTATACCATCTCGCACCATATATCTATATTAGCCATACGATCTCGCACCATATATGTCTATTAGCTATACCATCCAACACCATAATCTATTAGCCATACCATCCAGCACCATAATCTATTAGCTCTACCATCCAGTACCATACATGGCTATCAGCTATGACATCCAGCATCATATATGTCTATTAGCTATACCATCCAACACCATAATCTATTAGCTATACCATCCAGCACCATCATCTATTAGTTATACCATCCAGCGCCATCATCTAGTAGCTATACCATCCAGCACCATAATCTATTAGCTATACCATCCAGCACCATACATGGCTATCAGCTATGACATCCAGTACCATATATGTGTATTAGCAATACCATCTCGCACCATATATGTCTATTAGCTATACCATCCAACACCATAATCTATTAGCCATGCCATCCAGTACCATAATCTATTAGCTATACCATCCAGTACCATACCACCATCCAGCACCATAATCTATTAGCTATACCATCCAGTACCATACATGGCTATCAGCTATGACATCCAGCATCATATATGTCTATTAGCTATACCATCCAACACCATAATCTATTAGCTATACCATCCAGCACCATAATCTATTAGCTATACCATCCAGCACCATAATCTATTAGCTATACCATCCAACACCATAATCTATTAGCTATACCATCCAGCACCATAATCTATTAGCTTTACCATCCAACACCATAATCTATTAGCTATACCATCCAGCACCATAATTATTAGCTATACCATCCAAGACCATAATCTATTAGCTAGACATCCATCCGCACCATAATCTATCAGCTATACCATCCAGCACCATACATGGCTATCAACTATGACATTTGGCACCACATGTCCATTAGCTATACCATCCAGCACCATATATGTCTATCAGCTATACCATCCAGCACCACATATGTCTATTAGCTATACCATCCAGCGCCATATATGTCTATAAGCTATACTATCCAACACCATAATCTATTAGCTATACCATCCAGCACATAATGTATTAGCTATACCACCCCCAGCACCATAATCTATTAGCTATACCATCCAGCACCATAGTGTATTAGCTATTCCATCCAGCACCATATAATTATGTCTGTTAGCTATAGCATCTAGCACCATATACGTCTATTAGCTATACCATCAGTACCATCATCTATTAGTTATACCCTCCAGCACCATATATGTCTATCAGCTATACCATCCAGCACCATAAATGTCTATCAGCTATACCATCCAGCACCATATATGTCTATCAGCTATACCATCCAGCACCATATGTGGCTATCAGCTATACCACCCAGCACCATATATGTCTATCAGCTATAACATCCAGCACCATATATGCCTATCAGCTATACCACCCAGCACCATATATGGCTATCAGCTATAACATCCAGCACCATATATGGCTATCAGCTATAACATCCAGCACCATATGGCTATCAGCTATAACATCCAGCACCATATATGGCTATCAGCTGTACCACCCAGCACCATATATGGCTATCAGCTATAACATCCAGCACCATATATGGCTATCAGCTATAACATCCAGCACCATATATGGCTATCAGCTATAACATCCAGCACCATATATGGCTATCAGCTATAACATCCAGCACCATATATGGCTATCAGCTATAACATCCAGCACCATATATGGCTATCAGCTATAACATCCAGCACCATATATGGCTATCAGCTATAACATCCAGCACCAGTTAGAAATTAGTGAAAACATGCAGTAAGAAAAATAACATTACTACAATGTGTGAAAACACAGGAAAACAAATCAGGCACAAACCCCCCCCCAAAAAAAAAAACAACATACAAACAAAAAACAAAAAACAAAAAGCTTATTAAAGGATCAGTAGTATTTTTGAAACTTCTGTAAAAACAAACAACAAACAAAAAACTTTGCAGATGCTAAGAATGCTGCCGACGCGTTCATTAAATACAGAATCTTCAAAAATCAAATTTTAAAAGCTAGAGTTAGCGAAAAACAAACAAAACAAAAAAATGTGTGACAAACGAATTGCAAGACAAAACGCGACGTGTTTCGACCTCTTAGGTCTTCTTCAGGCAAGATACAAAACAATAAGAACAACGAAAACGAACAATCACCTATCTTCATCCACTTCAGCGCAAGATAGGCGTTGAATGAAAACGAGGCTGTCAGAAAGGAGATAATGTGTAAATCGAGGTAGTAATGACAATCATTATATTACTGATAGGAATACTGATAATGGTAATGATGATGATCAAAATATTGAAAACAATACATAAAGACGGGATTACTACCACTTTTGGTGCTGATATGGAAATAGCGGTTGTAGTGTAGGAGAAAGGAGTGGGGGTTAGAGGATTCTTAAACGGCAGGGTTGCCGTGGCAACAGTCTTAGTGGCGATGGTGATGGTGATTTTAATGGTAGCGATGGTAATATAACTACTAACAATCGTATTAATGATGATACTAATACTTCGAAAAATTAGAAAAAAAACAAATGATGCTGATGCATGTGAAAGCATGATTACTTTAGCAGGAAGTACTGCCGCTGTAAGGAAAATGACACAGCACGGGCACTCATGGATTAAACCACATGACTTATTTTTTCTAAAATAGGCCATATGGTCGGTCACTAGTTCATTCTATTAATCATTTAAAAAAGGGGAACGCAGAAAGGCAAGGTATCATAACTCTCGTTCACAAACGTAAAGAATATGACAAACTCCGAAATTGGAGACCTATCACTTTAACTAACTCAGGGCACAAAATATTGCCTACTTTAACGGCAGAAAGGTTAGGAAAAGCTATGTGTGGATCAGTTAATGAAAACAAAGTTGAATACAATAAATATAGATGATGTGATATATTACCTGAATAAAACGGTAAAAAGCAGGTACATCAGATTACTACAGAGCTTTCGTGTCTACCTCTAAAACGTATCCTTTATACTCTTTTGACATGTTTGGTTCTGGTGCTGATTTTCCAAGATGGATACATGTACTGACTAGCAATACAAGAGCTGTAATAACTATGGCGGCTGGTTATCTGAGCCGTTTGTTGTGAAACTTGACATTTACGACAATCCTTTCTCTCCTGTGGCATTGACCCAGGCTATAGGACTATTAGCAACAACAATCAGGAATGGTGAACTATGTGGCCTCGAAGCGCCAACCGAAAACCAACAAAAAGATAAAGGTATCAAAAACAGGGAAACAAACAGCAGATGATACAACATTGTTTCTTTTAAAATATGGATTTGATTGGGTTCTACGATATCTTGAAAATGTTTGATTTTTTTTCTGGTCTCAAGCTAAACATCAATAAAACGAAAGAATAAGAATGGAGAGACAGACGTACGAACACAATATCCTCTTTAGTGGTTAAGAATTAGATGAACTAAACATTTAGGTATGCATTAAAATAACCTGGCCAAATGGATCGTGGACAGGATGACACAAGACTGGAGTAAAAGAGACGTTGGTATTCATGGAAAAGTTCAGGTAATCAAAACACTTCTGATCATTTAACTTATCTAGTCAATCAATCAATCGGTATTCCAAAATCTATTTTTAATAGGAAATTAATGTAATTATTTGTAAATTTGTCTGCCAACGAAAATATAGCAACCGTAGGGCTTTGATAAAAGTGAAAAGAAAAGTGATGAAATCTGAACTGGGAAAGGGTAGCTTGAATATGGTTAACATTAATCGAACTCCAAACCCGTTCTCTCTTCCCGTGGGCTGGGAGTCTATTCTTCACCGTGGGACAAAACTGGAGCGTCATCATAAAATGGCATGGCACTTAGATCAAATTCTAGACAATGATTACCCGTAATCAAGTACAGATCAATACATGTACAATACAAGGGCCATTTGGAAAACGAATTTCACAAAGAGGTTATTGTTACATATTTAAATACTTAAGGGACAAATGAAAATCAACGACGTAAGACCAACCAGTGTGTGTAATCAATTATTAAGGTACCATGGTTTAAGTACAAAAGAGAAGTGCAATACTACCGGAAGTGGAAAGGAAGGGGTGTGGAATATGTAAGACATCTTATTCATGTCAACCAATGTAGACTGCTGCAATCGGAAAAAGGTTCAGACATTATTAGGCTATAAAAACGCAGACTTAATATTTGACTGTGATGCCCCGTGCAGCGCCATCCCAAGGCGATGACTGGAATGGATACAAACGTACAGGACCTCGGTAAACCCTCGGGAGCGAGATTCTTCTCAAGTTTAATTAATGTGCGACCCAAAAGAGACACACAAATCATTGGAAAGAAGTACTACTATTCAAACCTTGCCTCATGTTATTGACTTCAGGCGCAGAAATACAAGCATCGTGCACAATGAATGTAAGCAGTGTGACCATTCAGAGCAACACAGACAAAACATGTCAGCTAAACATTTCAGCACCATGCATAATGAAGTATGTCAGCTGTGCAACATGCCACCTTACATGATTAAGTTATTACCGTTAAACGGCTCACATAATGAAATACACAAGTGTCAGGACCTTGTACAGCTCTTTGATGTTGATTTCCTGTTAGGCTACAGGTTGCCAAAAGCTTTCTTTTCATTTCCTGTCGTGTGACAGGAGTTCCTGACGTCACAGCACAGTGACGAAAACATCCGGTTCTGGAGTGCCGTGGAGGACTTTAAACGGCTGACTGACCCACACACGGTAAGGCCGATGTCTTATTCTGCTTCAAAAGAGATTTGGCAGAGGTACTGGGAAAACAGAGAGACAAAGTGACGAGGGAGGAGGAGGGAGCGGCGAAGGAGGGTGGGGTGGGGTGTGGAGGATGGGTTGTGGTCATCTGCTCAGGTATAAGAAGTGTGACTGTTAGCCTGTGTATTGTATTGCACCTCTCTCTCTCTCACCGTGTGTGTGTGTGTGTGTGTGTGTGTGTGTGTGTGTGTGTGTGTGTGTGTGTGTGACTGCGTGCGTGCGTGCGTATGAGTATGCGTGTGCTTTGGGGTAGGATAAGATATTTCCTTCCTCCCTGAAACAGGTCAGTGTGAGGTAGGACAACAGGATCTTCTTACCTCCTGAAACAGGTCAGTGTGAGGTAGGACAACAGGATCTTCCTTACCTCCATGATACAGGTCTGTGTGATGTGGGACAACGGGATCTTCCTTAACTCCGTGATACAGGTTTGCGTGAGGTAGGGCAACACGATCTTCCTTACCAACCAGCCACTGTGGTGAAGTGGTTAGCGTCGCGGACTTCCGGCTGGGAGGTCGTGGGTTTGATTCCCATCAGAGTCATGTGGGATTTTTCTGCCCCGACCGGCTCCTACCCAGAGTTGAGTTTGCTACAGGCTCAGCTGGAAAGACTGGGACCACTCAGTTGAGTTTTATCCACTTAATGGATGCATCTCTGAGATTGTTGCTAAAATTTTCTGACCAACATTGCAGGTGTCTGTATCTCTTGGGCCTGGTTGACGCCGGGATATAGTATGAAAGGAAGCGTAGAGTACACCACCAAAGTGACTCGGCAGCAGTGCAGTCTCCTCCAGTGGGTTGCCTCTTGACGACATGATATTGACCGCTCCCTGTGGATTGCCGGTATAACGTGGTGAAACTGCCCCCCTTCCCAGTTTAACTCCCAGGATTCAGTCTCGCATTGTTTGCGCCAAATCAGCCCCCCAACAGGATTTGAACAGCCCCCCCCCCCCCCCCCCCCAGCGAGTTAATTTGGCATTGGGCCCAAAACAGCCCCTCCCTTGAGAAGTTATGGACCTGGCCCAGAACAGCCCGCTAAGACATCTGGGGAATTAATCTGGAACCGAACTGGAACAGCCACTCACTGGAGAGTTGAATTAAACTGGCCCAGAACACCCCCCTCCCCCCTCCAAGAGAGTTAAACTGGCCCTGGCACAAAACAGCCCCCCCCCCCTCCCGTCCTCCCTCTCCTGGGAGTTAATTTGGCACCAGCCCAGAACAGCCCCTATGGAGAGTTAAACTACACCTGTCCTAGAACAGTCTCCTCCAGGGGAGTTAAACTGGCACCGTTATGGAACAGCCCCCCCAGGAGAGTTAAACTAGACAAGTCCCAGAACAGCCCCCTCCACCTCCTGGGGAGTTAATCTGGCACCAGCTCAAAACAATCCCCCTAGAGAGTTAAACTGGACCTGGCCTACAGCCCCCCCCCCCCCCCCCCCCGCCCCCTCTCCTGTGGAGTTAATCTGGCTCCAGCCTGGTGCAGGCCTCCCTGGAGAGTTAAACTGGCCCTGGGCACAAAACAGCCCCCCCCCCCCTCCTGGGAAGTTAATCTGGCACCAGCCCAGAACAGCCCCTCTGGAGAGTGAAACTGCACCTGTCCTAGAATAGCACCCCCCCCCCCCCCTCCTGGAGAGTTAATCTGGCACTGGCCCAAAACAGCCCCCCTAGAGAGTTAAACTGGACCTGGCCTAGAGCAGCCCCCCCCCCCTCCCCTCTACTGGGAAGTTAATCTGGCTCCGGCTGGAATCGTCATGGAACAGTCCCCCTGGAGAGTTAAACTAGACAAGTCACAGAACAGCCCCCTCCCCCTCCTGGGAAGTTAATCTGGCACTAGCCCAAAACAGCACCCCCCCCCCCTCCCGCCCCCCTCCTGGGGAGTTAATCTGGCACTGGGCCCAAAACAGCCCCCCCTAGAGAGTTAAACTGGTCCTGGCGTATAGCAGCCCCCCCCCCCCCCCCCCCCCCACCCTCTCTACTGGGAAGTTAATCTGGCTCCAGCCTGGCACAGCCCCTCTGGAGAGTTAAACTGCACCTGTCCCAGAATAGCCCCTCCAGGGAGTTAATCTGGCACCGTCATGGAACAGCCCCCCCCCCCCCCCCCCCCCCCCCCGGAGAGTTAAACTAGGCAAGTCCCAGATCAGCCCCTTCTCCCTCCTGGGGAGTTAACCTGGCACCAGCCCAAACACAGCCCCCACCCCCCTGCTCCTGGAGAGTTAAACTAGACCTGGCCTAGAACAATACCCCCCCCCCCCCCCCCCCCCCCCCCGTCTGCTAGGGAGTTAATCTGGCTCCAGCCTGGTACAGGCCTCCCTGGAGAGTTAAATTTGCCCAGGCATAAATCAGCCACCACCACCCCCTTCCTGGGGAGTTACTCTGGCACCAGTTCAGAACACCCCTCTGGAGAGTTGAAATGGACCTGTCCTAGAACAGGCCCCCCTCCAGGGGAGTTAATCTGGCACCGTTATGGAACAGCCCCCCTTCCCTCCCCCGGAGAGTTAAACTAGACAAGGCCCAGAACAGCCGTCTCCCCCTCCTGGGGAGTTAATCTGGCACTGGCCCAAAAAGCCCCCCTGGAGAGTTAAACTGGACCTGGCCTAGAACACCCTCCTTCCTCCCCCCCCCCCCCCGCCCCCCCCCTCCTCTCCTGTGGAGTTAATCTGGCTCCAGCCTGGTAAGGCCTCCCTAGAGAGTTAAACTGGACCTGGCCGAGAGCAGTCCCCCCCCCCCCCCCCCTGGGGAGTTAATCTGGCACTGGCCCAAAAAGTTCCCCTGGAGAGTTAAACTGGACCTGGCCTAGAACACCCTCCCTCCTCCCCCCCCCCCCCAGCTGTGGAGTTAATCTGGCTCCAGCCTGGTAAGGCCTCCCTGGAGAGTTAAACTGGACCTGGCCTAGAGCAGTCCCCCCCCCTCCCTCCCCTGGGGAGTTAATCTGGCTCCAGCCTGGTACAGGCCTCCCTGGGGGTAAACTGGCCCTGCACTAAAAAGACCCCCCCCCCCCCCCCCCCCCCTCTCCTGGAGAGTTTAATCTGGCACCAGCCCAGAACAGTCCTTCTGGAGAGTTAAACTGCACTGTCCCAGAACACCCCCCTCCAGGAGAGTCAATCTGGCACAGTAATGAAACAGTCCCCCCTGGAGAGTTAAACTAGATAAGGCCCAGAACAGCCCCCTCCCCCTCCTGGGGAGTTAATCTGACACCGGCCCAAATCTGCCCTCCAAGAGAGTTAAACTGGACCTGGTCAGCCCCCTGCCCCCTCTCTGGGGGAGTTAATCTGGTTCCAGCCTGGTACAGGACCCCTGGAGAGTTAAACTGGCCCTGGCACACCCCCCCCCCCCTCTCTCTCTCTCCTGGAGAGTTAATCTGGCACCAGCCCAGAAAAGCCACTCTGGAGAGTTAAACTGCACATGTCCCAGAACAGCCCCCCTTCAAGGGAGCTAAACTGGCATCGTCATGGAACACAGCCCCCCTCCCCCCTCTCTCTGGAGAGTTAAACTAGACAAGGCCCAGAACAGCCCCCTCCCCCTCCTGGGGAGTTAATCTGGCATCGGCCCCAAAACAGCTCCCCTAGAGAGTTAAATTGGATTTGGCCTAGAACAGCCCCCTCCTCCCCCCCCCCCCCCCCCCCCCCCTTCTCCTGGGGAGTTAATCTGGCTCCAGCCTGGTACAGGCCTCACTAGGGGGTAAACTGGCCCTGGCACAAAACAGGATCCCCCCTCCCCCTTCCTTGGGAGTTAATCTGGCACCAGCCCAGAACAGCCCCTCTGGAGAGTTAAATTGCACCTACCCAGAACAGCCATCCTCTATGGGAGTTAATCTGGCACCGTCATTGAACAGCATCCCCCCCCCCCCCCCCTGAAAGTTAAACTAGACAAGGCCCCAGAACAGCCCCCTCCCCCTCCTGGGGAGTTAATCTGGCACTGGCCTGCCCAAAACAGCCCCCCTAGAGAGTTAAACTGTAAACTGGACGTGACCTAGAACAGCGCCCCCCCCCCCCCCCCCACCTCTCCTAGGGAGTTAATCTGGCTCCAGCTCAGAACAGCCCCCTCTGGAGAGTTAAACTGCACCTGTCCTAGAACAGCCACCCCAGGGGAGTTAATCTGGCACCGTCATGGAACAGCCCCATGGAGAGTTAAACTAGACAAGGTCCAGAACAGTCCTCCATCTTGGGGAGTTAATCTGGCACTGGACCAGAACATCCCTACTGGAGCGTTAAGCTGAACCTAATCTAGAACATCCCACCCCCATCCTGAAGAGTAAATCTGGCACCAGCCCAGAACAGCCCCTCCCTGGTGAGTTAAGCTGGACCTGGCCCCATAACAGCCCCCGTACTGGAGAGTGTATCTAGTACCAGCCCAGAACAGCCTCCTGGAGAGTAAAACTGGACCTGTCCCAGAAAAAAAAAAAAAAAAAACAAAAAAAAAAACTCTCTGGGGAGTTAACATTGGAACAGCCTAGAATATTTCCCCTGGAAAGTTAAAATGGATCTGGCTCAGAACAGCCCCCCCCCCCCCCCCCCCCCCCCCCCACCCCAGAGAGTTAAAATGGACCAGCACCAAAACAGAACTCTAGAGAGTTAAACTGGACCTGGCCAAAATAGCCCCCACCTGGGGAGTTAATCTGGTACTAGCCCAGAACAGGCTTCCTAGAAAGTTCTGGACCCGACCCAGAACAGCCCCCCTCCTGGGCAGTGAATCTGGACCTACCCCAAAACATCCCCCCACCTGAGGAGTTAATCTGGCACCAGCCCAGAACAGCCTTCCTGGAGTGTTAGCTTGACCTGGTGTAATACCTCCCAAAGTACTCCCCGCCCAAAAGCACTCCCGGGAGTACTTCTGGGCCCGCGTGCCATAAGGACTCCCGGTACTACTTCTGGGACAGTACCTCCCCTTGGTCCCAGAAGTACTCCCCCCTATTGACAACTTTGCAAATAAATGCTTGTTTTATGTAACTATCTTATAACGGTGATTCCTTTAGACAGGGGAGTACTTTTGGTACCAGTCCCAAACTGACCTCTGATCCCCCCACCCCCACCCCCCACCCCCTTCTGCACCAGAATGACTCACGGGAGTACGTCTGGACCCAGCCCAAATGTAACTTTGGCGCAGCTCCAGATGTACTCCACCTAAAGTTGATTCAGAGAATATTTCATTGTTGATTCAGATAGAATGTCCATGTATGAGTTTATGTCCATGTATGAGTTTCTAACCAGTAAGTAACAAATCTTAACACATTAATAAATGAGATATGCAAGGGGGGGGGGGGGTACTTCTGTGACTGGCCCAGAAGTTCTAACCCTAAAGTTGAATCAGTCTATATGACAATGTTGATTTAAGTACAATGTCCATGTGTGAGCTTATGACCAGCAAAAAACAACCCTGAATACATTAATAAAGGGGATGTGCAAGGGGGGTGGGGGATGGAGGGTACTTCTTGGACCAGCCTAGAAGTACTCCCCCTCAAGTTGATTCAGACTCGTTTTTAATGTTGATTCAGATGAAATGTCCATGTATGAGTTTTTGGCCAGTAAATAACAACCTGGAACACATCAATAAAGGAGATCTGCAAGGGGGTACTTCTGGGACCCGGCCCCGGAAGTACTGTCCCTAAAGTAGATTCAGACAATACTTTCATTTTGATTGAGATAGAATGTCAATGTGTGAGTTTGTGACCATTAAATAACAACCCTGAACACATTAATAAAGGAGATATGCGGGGGGGAGGGGGGGTGGGGTTGGGGGGGTAGGGGGGGGGGGTACTTCTGGGACCGGCCCAGAAGTACTCCCCCTAAAGTTGATTCAGCCTCGTTTTCAATGTTGATTCAGGTAGAATGTCCAGGTGTGAGCTTATGACCATTAAATGACAACCCTGAACTCATTGATAAAGGAAATATGCAAGGGGGTACTTTTGGGACTGGCCCAGAACAACTCCCCCTTAAAGTTGATTCAGACTCGTTTTCATGTTGATTCAGGTAGAATGTCCAGGTGTGAGCTTATGATCATTAAATAACAACCTTGAGCACATTGATAAAGGAGATATTCAAGGGGGTACTTTTGGGACTGGCCTAGAACAACTCCCCCTAAAGTTGATTCAGACTATATTTCAATGTTGATTCAGGTGGAATGTCGATGTATGAGTTTATAACCAGTAAATAACAACTCTGAACACATTAATAAGGAAATATGCAAGGGGGGTACTTCTGGGACCGGCCCAGAAATACTCCCACTCAAGTTGATTCAGACTTTTTTTCAATGTTGATTCAGATAGAATGTCCATGTGTGAGTTTATGACCAGTAAATAACAACCTGAACACATATAAAGGAGATGTGCAGGGGGGGGGGGGGGGGGGGGGGGGGGGGTACTTCTGGGACCAGCCCAGAAGTACTCCCCCTCAAGTTGATTCAGACTATATTTAAATGTTGATTCAGATAGAATGCGCATGTATGACTTTATGACTAATAAATAACAACCCTCAACACCTTAACAGAGATATGTCAAGGGGGGGGGGGGGGGGAAGGATACTTCTGGGACCAGCCCAGAATGACTCCCAGGAGTACTTTATGAAAACAGGGGGTCCATTTTTTACCCGACCCAGATGTACTCTCGGGAGTCATTCAGGCGCGGCCCCAGTAGTACCCCCCCCGGGAGCACTTCTGGACGGTGAGTACTTTGGGTTGTTACACCGCAAACCGCTGTTTTGTCGCACATCCGCCGTTTTGTCGCACAGAGACAAAACGGTGGACCCTCAACCGCTGTTTTGTCGCTATCCCTCTGTTATGTCGCATGTGTGACAAAACGGTAGGGTGCGATAAAACAGCGGTCTACAGGGGGTGCTGTTCTCGACCAGGTCCAGTTTAACTTTCCGACTTTCCGGGAGGTGGTGGTGGGAGGGGGGGGGGGGGGGGGGGGGGGGGGGGGCTGTTCAGTGCCAGATTAGCTCCCCAGGAAGGGGGCGGTTTCGAACCAGTTCCAGGGGGGGGGGGGGGGGGGGGAACCAGGGGGGGGGGGGGGGGGGGGGGGGGGGGGGGGGGGGGGGGGGGGGAGGAGGCTGTTCAGGGCCGGTGCCAGATTAGCTTAGCTGGGGGCAGTTTCGAATCAGTTTAACTCTCTAGGGGGGGTGGGGGGTGGGAGAGGTTGGTTCTGGGCAGGTGCCACATAAGCTTTCGCTTGTTGTGCTCCGTGTTGTGATGTTCGCTGCGAAATGTTTCGGTTGAATAATGTTTGTTTTCAAACAAAGAGGGGCTGTTCTGGGGTAGGTCCATTTAACTCTCTTGGTGGGTTGTTCTGGGCCGGTGGCAGATTAACTCCCCCAGTGGGGCTGCTTTAGGGCAGATCCAGTTTAACTCTCTAGGAGTCTGTTCTGGGCCAGGTCCAGTTTAACTCTGGGGGGGTGGTAGTGGGGGTCTGTTCTGGGCTAGTACTAGATTAATCCCCAGGAAGGAGGCTGCTTTTGGCCTGTTCCAGTTTAACTCTCTAGGGGGCTGTGTTTTGGGGCAGGTCCAGTTTTAACTCTCAAGGGGGGACTGTTCCGGGCCGGTGCTAGATTAACTCCCCAGGAGGTGGGGGTGGGAGGATGTTCTGGGCCAGGTCCAGTTTAACTCCATACTAGGGGCTGTTTTGGGCTAGTAACTCTCGGGGTGGGTTGGGGGGGGGGGGGGGGGGGGGGGGGGGGGGGGGGCAGTTCTAGGCAGGTGCCGGATTAACTCCCCCATATAAGCTTTCGCTTGTTGTGCTCCATGTTCTGATGTTCGCTGCACAATGTTCCTGGTTGAATAATGTTTGTTTAAAGCAAAGTCTCCCCACAAGGGGGGGGGCTGTTCTGGGCCAAGCCCAGTTTAACTCTCCTGGTGGGTTGGGCCAGTGCTAAAATTAACTCTCACTGGAGCGCTTATTTGCCATTTCTTCATTAATTGAGGCAGAGGGGAGGGGGGGTGTGTGTGTGTGTGTGTGGGGGGGGGGGGGGGGGGGCTATTCGGCCTGCGCCAGTCTAACTCCCGGGGGGGGGGGGGGGGGGGGGGGGGCTTTCCAGGCCTATTTGGAATGGCCTCCACTTGCGCTAGTTTAACTTGCCCAGGAAGTCATTTTGATGTTTAAAAAAAAAATGGGCTCAGAAGAACTCCCGGGAGTTAGTTTGGGACAGCACCAGTTTAAACTCTCCAAGGGTTGGGGGGCTGATTTGGCACTGCCCCATATGGACTCCAGGGAGTTAGAGTCAAAATTTTTAGGTTCAAAACAACTCCCGGGAGTTATTCTGAGACTGGTAGGGATCATTTTGGAACAGGCCTAATGTACAGAAAGAAGAGATGGGGGGGGGGGGGGGGGGGGGGGGGGGGGTGGGGGGGGGGGGGGGGGGGGGGGGGGGGGGGGGGGCGTTCTGAACCTGTTGGGGGCTGCTTTGATGCAGACCCAGATTAACTCCCGGGAGTTAATCTGAGACAGTGCCATACTGACTCCGGGAGTTAAACTGGGACGGGGGCGGTTTCACCACGTTACATCGGTACCGGGGCTGTGGCGGAACTGACCGGGCTGTGGTTGTGGATGAAGTGCCGGAATGAGCAGCGTGGGTGTACTGCCACTGAGGTGGCACAGAAGATGGGATAGCAAAAAAAAAAAAAAAAAAAAAAAAAAAAAAATCTTCCTTACCTCCCTGATATAGATCTGGGTCTGTGAGGTACGATAACTAGATCTTCTCACATTAGGAAGATTAGATGTTCTCCATCTCCTTAATATAGATCTGTCTTTGAGGTAGGATAATTAGATCTCTTTCTCCCTGCTATAGATTTGTCTTTGAGGTAGACACACAAGATCGTCTCTATCTTCCTGATATAGATCAATGCCTTTGAGGTAGAAAAAGATCTAAGTCTCCCCTGCTATAGAATTGTCTTTGTGGTAGTTAACAAGGTCTTCTCTACCTCCCTGATATAGATACGTGTCTTTGAAGTGGGGCAAAAAGATCACTTAACCTCTTTAATATATTTACCTGTTTGAGAAAAAGCAAACATAGCTGCTTTGAGGCAAAACAAAGAGATCTGCTATACCTCCCTGATAAAGGCCTGTTTCTTTGAGGCAAAACAAAGAGATCTGCTATACCTCCCTGATAAAGGCCTGTTTCTTTGAGGCAAAACAAAGAGATCTGCTATACCTCCCTGATAAAGGCCTGTTTCTTTGAGGCAAAACAAGAGATCTGCTATACCTCCCTGATATAAGGCCTGTTTCTTTGAGGCAAAACAAAGAGATCTGCTATACCTCCCTGATAAAGGCCTGTTTCTTTGAGGCAAAACAGAGAAATCTGCCTGCCTCTTTTTTTGGTAAATGTGTTTGGTGTGTGACATTGCTGTTGAATACATGTGCTCTCTCTCTCTCTCTCTCTCTCTCTCTATCCTCTCTCTCTCTCCTCTCTCTCCTCTCTCTCTCCTCTCTCTCTCTCTCTCTCCTGTGTCTCTGTGTGTGTGTGTGTGTGTGTGTGTGTGTGTGTGTGTGACATGTCTTTGGTGTGTAACCTGTCTGTACACGCGACTGGTCTGCGACAGAGGAGAGGCAGAGCCCTAGACATCTATGACCGATATCTCAGCGCTGGTGCCACTGACCCCATTAATGTGGACTGTACCGCACGTGCAGTGACGTCACAGGGCCTGGCGAATCCTTTGCCCCGCGTCTTTGAAATTGCTCAGCAGCAGGTATAGTCTGTTGCTGCGTGTACTGTTGGTTTCTTCGACTGTCTGTCTGTTTCTGTTTGTCTGTCATGTATCTGCTGTGTCGCTCTGTTTCATGTCGGATTCTCTGTTTATCCCTGTCTGTGCCTTGTCCGGCTGTCCTTTCATCTTTGTCCTGTGTCTGCCTATCTGGTCATCACTCTCTGTCTGTCTGTCTGTCTGTCTGTCTGTTTGTCTGTCTGTCTCTCAGGTTTGCTAAGATACTATGATTTTGAATGTCTGTTCTGTGCGATATACATGTTATTAATATGTATATCATAGAAAAATGTTAAAAGGATGTTACGATGATAATCTTATTGTTTCATTCTGAACAGACCCCAGCATCAGAGTAGTACCATAATACAAACAAACAAACAAACAAACAAACAAATAAACGAAAGACACCAATCACAGTAATACCATTACAGTCTGAGTTTAAAGCAATAACTTCAACATTTGCCATGTGGACAAGGAAACAAGCAACAAGAACAACAACAAAAAGAAAAAAAAAAAAAAAAAAAAAAAAAAAAAAAGAGGAAAAGAAAAAAAGAGAGAAAAAAAAGAGGAA